>JABCKI010005961.1:0-22254 GCA_018282025.1 Sphagnurus paluster
GCGACCGGATTAGCGACCTAATCCAGCAACGGCATTTCGGCTGATGAGAAATTCTGCAACTAGGATTTTCCAGATTGCTTTCAGACCTTACGGGAAGTCACCCACTGTTTCATATTGAGGGGCTGGAAATGTTTCTGAAAGTTGGTGCAGTCCTTACGGTAGCCATAAAGATGCGACATTGGCCCAGTAGTACTGTGCATTGACTTCTGCGCAGCGTATGGGTCGTCTCGAAAATGCTGACCGTCTCAGTCAGACTTCGGCCCGGTGGAATCATCAGCCTCTTGCAACTTGTGCACCTCACTGACTTCACATAAACGCGATTTTTGTGTCTACCCTCCCTCGGCTACTCTCTTCGAATACACTCACCGAATAATATAATCGGACCCTATATCAAGTCCTCCTCTCTCAAAATGCACAGTGTAGCAAAAAGTGGGCGAGTCGCCTTGTTCTCATTTTGGACCTGAGTTTGCTGCCTGGAAGTCGCCGAGGGAAAAACAAGGCGCTGTGGTAAACGGCTAGCGTATTTTCCATGTTGGGTACAATGTACTTCTACGTGCCTTGTATTCAACGCTTCGCGTTGAATAAATATCAAGCAGCGGATACAGAGTTGCAACTATAAGCCGGTCCTCACAAAGTGCCCCAGCTATCTATCGAAAAAATGATTATCGCAGGCGACATCGTACGTTCAATTTCTTTTGGCGTTTGCGTTTACTGATCACTTTCTGAGTTAGACCAATAATCATCGCTCTTTCCCGAGCTTTCCACTCCCACTCGCCTCATTCATACCGAATCTCGTGAACGAAAAACTCTTTTTGCTGTACCGACATGGGACCAAATCCACGAACAACACGTTACTCTCTTACCCTGATGCGGCCACGCCCTTGATAAACCGCCTTCCAATCGAACTCCTGGCCGAAATCTTCTTCCATGCCCTGGAAGATCCTGATCCATCCATTCAACATTTCTACCGCCCTATATACCCAAGGTTATCCTTTTCTCCTGGGAAATATGCAGATCCGATGCTGTTGGCGCAAGTTTGTGGCCACTGGCGAAGCATTGCCTTGTCGACCCCTCTACTTTGGTCCTCTATCAATGTCCATTATTCTTCTGAAAGAAGACACTGCATTGAACTACTTGGCGCCTGGTTAGAGCGGTCAGTTGAATGTCCCCTCACAATTGCTCTTTGCGAAAATAAGCAGCGCCCAAATGCGTTGCATGAACTGCACGAACTACAAGGAGAGATTGCCGCCCTCCTTGTATCTCATGCCTATCGCTGGAAGGCGATTGATTTTCGCTTCCTACACGAACTCCCCTCTATACTTGCCGAGTTACGTCCTGGATCCCTTCCAATCCTAGAATCCGCCATAGTCCAGGATCGCAACCCCACCTACCACGGAGCCTATTGGGAAGAAGAATTTTCGGCGCTCGACAGGTTTTGGAACGCAATCCATGCGTCTCCAAGATTTTGCAACGCCTACTGGGATATCGAGTACAGCTGTCACCAATACCGACACCAGAGGTTTCGAGATGTCCAGTGGAGAAAGCTCACCACTATGGATGTCGCAATGCCGATTGATCTCCTCCTCGAAATACTCCCGCACTGTGAAAACCTCATTGACCTCCACTTCACTGACCATTGCTGGACGCACCCCCTCACGGCCCGCATGCTGTCGCTTCCTGAAGTTTTTTGCGTGGAAAATCCGATAATCCTTCCTCGCCTTCGTAACATCTACTTGACCACAACGGTATCAACTGACACCTTTCTCGAAAATACCACTGCTCCATCTTTGATTTCCTTCTCACTTTGCCAATCCCAACGCCATGACATGGTCAATCCCAAACCATCGACCTTCGAGAGGTTTCTCATGCGATCGAACTGTCGCCTTCAAGCATACTCTTATAGATATGCTGTTCTGGGTGCTGGTGGTGAGGATATCCTCCTGGAGATCCTCGACTTGCCTTCAATGTCGCTTCTCGTTGAACTAACTGTATACGCATCCTATGATATGCCAAAGTTGATTCCCTTCCTCACACGAACATCGGAAAACCTCAATCGCCTTCCGAAGCTCGCAAGTATTTCTATATCTAGAGAAGGTGCATTCCCTGGCGCGTATGAAAATATGGTGTTATCTAGGAACTTGGCCCTGAATTGATAGTATGTAGAGGCATTCGGGATGTCATAGCAGTCATTGACATTTGTACAGAGTATCTATGTGGACATGATCATGCCTTGCGTATATTGGGCATACGCTTCGTACCCACTCTGAATGTTCCCTGTTTGGTAAGTAACATTTCAACACAACTTCGCGGAGCTGCGCCCAGGGAATGCAAACGAGGTCCATGATCTCTCTTGGGTATGAGAGATTCAAGTTAATCTTGCGCAGTGCTGGGAAGGCATATTTGGAGAGAACGGGTAAAACGTCTTGGGAGGAAGTAACAGTCAGGGATTCTAAATTGGGTCGATTCTCTCCCTGATGGGCCTGCAGAAAGGATAAACCTCCTGGCAAATGTCCGAGGACCGAGCTGGCCTCGACGTCGATTGAGTGAACCTCTAGGTCGTGAAGTTGGACTGCACAAAAGAGAATCCTCGAGAAGTCCTCCAACGAGATGTCGCATGTGAGGTTAAGGCTTATGAGCGGACGAAGGAGAGGCTTTGAGAAGGAGAGGCTTTGAGAAGGGGAGCCAAGAGGAGGGCGAGACCAACTGTTCACGATGGCCCCTCCATGCCAACCAGTGGAGGTTTTTGAGTTGATCGGTGGGTATAGAAGGGAGCTCATAAGATGATGAGGGGTACTCAATGGTATTGAGGTCGGCAGGCAGATAGACAGACATCTGTCCCCAGCGTTCAAACGGCACCTTCCTGCCAAGCGATGCGACGTGTTGTCCTAGCTCACAGTATCCATCCATCGGCGAATATAGCCCTGGAGCGTTCTCGAGCTCGGCATGGACACTGAGGAATCGATGGTCAGGAATGATAGCCTTGCTCTTCGCCCAGTTCGCCATCAGGTAAATCTCCTGTGTCGGACTGATGTCAATATTCATAGACGGTGGAACAGACCACTCCTTTCCGACTTTTATCGAGACGACAAACGGACACGTCTCTATATCGGGATCGAGCTTTTCAGCCTCGATCTTGACCGGGAGGTAAGTGGGGTGGGGAGAGTCGTCGATTGGTAGTGGTTCTTCAACGATAAACTTCGGCGTGGGATTCAGGAATCGGGGGACGATGATGTGGTCGTAGATAGCACCGCCGACCCAGGGAATCAGAGATATGGCGATGAGCTTGGGGCTGGTGAGGTATTGTTTTGCAGCGAGGAAAAGGAAATGCGTGACGGGGTCGAAAAAGAATTGGTCCAGCTTTGCAGGTACGACGACATACTCGTAAATAAATATCGAGCATGGTAGCAGAGCGGCAGCGATGACGTGTTGATCTGTTCAAACGCCTGAGATGAGGGAATGGCGAGAATGTCTCTCGAGAATCTTGGAGATGGAAACCATTTTCGAACGTCAAGATTCACCGGAATATGGGCTCCTGGGGAGGCAAGTTTATGGGTTTGGCGCGGGAATGGTCGCCATTTATACTGACAGTCATAGCGTCTTGGATGTAGAGGATCTGTACCGCGAAACCAACACAATAAACCTGGTCCTCACCTGACAAGTGAAGACAATAAAGCGCCCACAATCTAATGTGCACGATGGATACTTGGTTATTGTTCAACGGTTGATCTTGAGCGTCTGGAAATGTTTCTGATGGTTTGTGCACTTGCGGTAACCGTAAAGATACGAGCATTCAAATATTCAAGATGGAGCTCATTGCAAGCTAGGCTTGTGCAAGTTCGGACCGGTCCCACTCGGCCCGGTAAACTGCATGATGCCGCGATCTCACCTCAGAATTCATGTGCATTACCGGGTTACCCTTTTTCAACACTCATTCGATACTTTCCTTAGCCTGACACAAAAAACATCTATCAAATCCCTTCATCTCAGGAATGCACAGTGCAGCAAAAAGTGGGCGAGTCGCCTTGTTCTCATTTTGGACTTGAACTTGCCGTAGTCGGGGAGGGAAAAAAACAAGGCACTGTGGTAAACCGCTAACGTAGGTTTGGGTATAATGCGCTTCTCTGTACCTTGTATTCGACGCTTCGCGTTGCATAAATATCGACCAATCGACACGGAGTTGCAACTGCAAACCGATCCTCACAGAGCGACCTGGCTGTCTCTCGAAAATGATCATTGCAAACGACGTCGTACGTTCAATTCGTTTTGCAGTACGCTTTTACTGATCACATCATTGAGTTAGGCCAGCTGTCATCGCTCTTTCTCGAGCTTTCCACTCCAAAACATCTTTCCACTTGCCTCATTCATACCCAACCTCGTGAACGAAAAGCTCTTTTTGCTGTACCGGTATGGGACTGGATCTAAAAACAGTACATCGCTTCCTTACCCTGACGACGCTACTCCCTTGATAAACCGCCTTCCAATCGAACTCCTGGCCGAAATCTTCTTCCGCACCCTCGAAGATCCCGCTCCATACACTCAACATTTCTACCGCCCTATATACCCAAAATTATCCTTTTCTCCAGGGAAATATGCAGATCCGATGCTGTTGGCGCAAGTTTGTGGCCACTGGCGAAGCATTGCCTTGTCAACCCCTCTACTTTGGTCCTCGATCAATGTCCATTATTCCTCCGAAAGAAGAAGCCGTATTGAACTGCTCGATACCTGGTTAGAGCGCTCAGGCCAATGTCCCCTCAGTATTACCCTTTGCGAACATGACGTCGACGAGTGCCGCCCCAACGTTCTTGACGACCTGCGAACATTACAGGGACAGATAGCCTCTCGGCTCATATCTCATGCTTATCGCTGGAAAGCGATTGAGTTTCGCTTCGAACACGAACTTCCTCCCGTACTTGGGGAGTTATGTCCTAGATCCTTACCGATCCTGGAGTCTGCTATAGTCGAGGATCGCAACCCCAACTACCATGGAGCCTATTGGGAAGAAGAATATTTGGTGCTTGATAGGTTTTGGAGCGCAATTCACGCGTCTCCAAGGTTTCGCAATGCACACTGGGACATTGAGTACAGTTGTCATCAATACCGACACCAGAGGTTCCGAGATGTCCAATGGACAAACCTTACCACAATGAATGTCACAATGCCGACTGATCTTCTCCTCGAAATACTCCCGCACTGTAAAAACCTCGTTGACCTCCACTTTACTGACCATTACTGGACGTACCCCCTCACAGTCAGCACCTTGTCGCTTCCTGAAGTTTTTTGCGTGGAAAATCCGATAATCCTTCCTCGCCTTCGTAACATCTACTTGACCACAACGGTATCAACTGACACCTTTCTCAAAAATACCACTGCTCCATCTTTGATTTCCTTCTCACTTTGCCAATCCCAACGCCATGACATGGTCAATCCCAAGCCATCGACCTTCGAGAGGTTTCTCATGCGATCGAATTGTCGTCTTCAAGCATACTCTTATAAATATGCCGTTCTGGGTGCTGGTGGTGAGGATCTCCTCCTGGAGATCCTCGACTTGCCTTCAATGTCGTTTCTCGTTGAACTAACTGTATACGCATCCTATGATATGCCAAAGTTGATTCCCTTCCTTACACGAACATCGGAAAACCTCAATCGCCTTCCGAACCTCGCAAGGATTTCGATTTCTAGAGAAGATCCTTTCCCTGGCGCGTATGAAAATATGCTGATGTCTAGGAACTTGCCCATGAATTGATAGTATAGCTAGAAACACGTTGAGATGTATAGGCATTCGGGACGTCACGGTAATCCTTGGAGTTTGTATAGAGTATTTATGTGAAAATGGTCATGCCTTGCGTATATTGGGCAGGCCCTTTGTACCCATTCTGAATGCTCCCTGGCTGGTAAGTAACATTTCAACACAACTTCGCGGAGCTGCGCCCAAGGAACGCCGACAAGGTCCATGATATCTTTTTTGTATGACAGATTAAAGTTAATCCTGCGCAGTGCTGGGAAGGCATATCTGGAGAGAACGGGCGAAATATCTTGGGAGGAAGTAACATTCAGGGATTCCAAGTTGGGTCGATTATCTCTTTGCTGATTCCGGAGAGAGGACAGCTCTCCTGGCAAACATCCAAGGACCGAACTGGCCTTGAAATCAATCGAGTGAACCTCCAGATTTTGAAGTTGAGCTCCACAAAAGAGAATACGCGAGAAATCCTCCAGGGAAATTTCGCAAGTAAGAGTAAGGTTTATAAGCGGACGGAGGAGGGGTTCAGAGAAGGGCAACCAAGAGGATGGCGAGGCCAACTGTTCACGGCGACCACTCCAGGTCAGCCAGCGAAGGTTTCTAAGTTGATGGGCGGGGATTGGAAGAAGCTCGTAGGATGATGAGGGGTACTGAATATTGTCGGGTTCAGTCGGCAGACAGACAGAAAGCTGTCCCCAGCGTTCAAACGGCACCTTCCTACCAAGCGACGCGACGTGCTGTCCAAGCTCACGGTATCCATCCGTCAGCGAACATCCCGGAACGTTCTCGAGCTCAGCGTGGACACTGAGGAATCGATGGTCAGGGATGATGGCCTTGCTCTTCGCCCAGTTCGCCATTAGGTAGATCTCCTGTGTCGGACTGATGCCGACGTTCATAGACGGCGGAACAGACCACTCTTTCCCCACTTTCATCGAGATGACGAACGGACAGGTCTCTATGTCAGGGTTGAGCTTTTCGGCCTCGATCCTAACCGGGAGGTGGGTGGGGTGGGGAGAGTCGTCGACTGGTAGTGGTTCGTTAACGATAAATTTCGGTGAAGGACTGAGGAATCTGGGGACTATGATGTGGTCGTAGATGGAACCGCCGACCCAGGGAATCAGAGATATGGCGATGAGCTTGGGGCTAGTGAGGTATTGCTTTACAGCGAGCAAAAGGAAGTGCGTGATGGGCTCGAAAAAGTATTGGTCCAGCTTTGCAGGTACGACGACATACTCGTAAATGAATATGGAACATGTTGGCAGAGCGCCAGCGATGAAGCGTTGATCTGTCCAAGCGCCTGCGATGAGAGGATGGCGAGAATATCTCTTCACAATTTCGGAGATGGAAGCCATGTTTGAATCGGAACGTCAGGATCCACCAGAATACGGGCTCCTCGTGAGGCAGGTTTATGGGCTGAGCGCGAGACTGGTCTCCATTTATACTGGCAGCATCCTGGGCGTGGAGCATCTGAACCACGATACAATAAGACCTTGTCAGTGATCACCGACATGACGACTAAGAACAATAGAGCGCCCACAATCCCATGTATGATGGATACTTGGTTATTGTTTAATCTTGAGTGATTGGAAAGGTTTATGATAGCTCGTGCAGCCCTTGGAGCGTAAAGACGTAAGATTCTAAGATTCGAGGACTGCAACATATGGAAACCGTTCCAAGACGAAAATACGCACAACTCCACTCGGCCCGGGCCAGCATCCGCCTCACCCTGATGTCGACATGAGTACATGGACTGTTGAGTATTCACGCCCGCCCGTGGTTTCCAAGTTTATTTCCCAAGCTTCTATGAATCATTTGTTTAAAAAAATCTTCTACTCTATGAGCGCAAATGTAGTGAAAATAACTGGTTGTAGTACTTGGGCTTGAACGTTAGCACGATAGCATCTATGATAATGAAGTCCATAGTTTATCAAAGCTTCGGAGGCCTGTGGTAATAGGAGCTAGTCATATTCCTAGGCAGTAAATCCAAAACTGCACGATCGGCGATGATCGTGGCGCATTTCAACTTTCGCGACTGGTCGGCGGCGAACACAAATGAGAAAGAAAAAAAAACATGGTGAGCAGGACGGAATCCACCATGTTGGTTTGAGCGTGATGCTCATATATTTGATATGGCCCCAGACGTTACAATTCGGGCTCCAGATCGTTCAGGGAGATGTTCCCCTCAGAAACGTTTCTGTGCAGAGTGGGTTGGAGTACGCTTCTGAAGCGCCTTTGGGGTCCATTGGTCTGAGGTCACCTTGAGAGGTCTGCCGCCATGGATACCCACTGTTGGCCGATGTGCGACGTCGGACTGCATATCCTTTTTTATTTTTATCCAAAAAATTGGTTGATAAATTTGGGAAGGTTTCGTATCTTGTGAGCATGATAAGGAATCGAGAGAAGCGTGTCAAATTTTTGTGAAAGCGATCAGAGAATTGCATCAAGGGTAGATCTGAGGAAGCGGGTGAGGATGATATAATTTCGCCTTCAGATAGGGAAAGATTACGAGATTGCGAAGTTCAACGCTCCAGTGGAAATCGCAAAGCAAGTCAAATTGGATGAACAACTGCGGGCAGTAAAGCGGGCTTCCCGAGCTATGTAGTTCAGCTCCTAGGAGTTGTAGCATCAGGAGGGCGATCAGGAGGTTGTTAATGTTAATTACAAGGAGAACAATGGAATTGAGTAATTTGCAGCCATCTCCAAGGTAGTTGGGAGTCTTGGCTACCAGCAGTAGACTTGTTTGCATAAGAGAGGCAGAATTGGCCGGTGGAAACCTTTTAAGAAAGGAGATTAAGGATAGAGGCTCAAGTTCACTGTCGCTGGAGACTAGAAAGAGACCTACTATAGAGGCTGATACATAGAGGTCATATGTATGTCTTGATCAAGTGAAGTCACGGCCATTTATTTGAGTCCCTAGTTGAAGGGAAAACACATAAACGGATGAGTATCGTCAGACGGTCTGGATGATTGCGAGTCGACTAGAGCACATCAGTGTGTTTGAGTTTGCGGCCAAGAGCAAACAACCCCGGTCTCCTTCAGGCGGCGATAATGCAGGACGGTCGGGCACCGAGGTGCGAATGGTTGCTCTCTATTCTCTGTTTATCTGAGATATGTCTATTCTAGGATCAAAAATCGAGCGCCAGCGGCGATCCAGGCGAGTATCACGGTGTTTGTAAATCAATTCGGGAACATCTATTAACACTTCTTCATGGTATAGATCACCGCTGAGCAGCTCCTGCGCGAAGTAAGTTGCAAGGAATTAGAATACGTGCACCTCTAATCTTCTTCTAGGCTCAAGAGCGACAAGAAACTGCTTTTCGCGCGCCCAAACAACGGGTCGAGGACTTCGAGGAACTCCACGAGTACCGTGGTCGCAAACGCAAGGAATTCGAAGAACGGATTAGAAGGACCAGAGGCAGCATGTGCGTAAAATTCTACCTACAGCATAGAAGGAACTTGACTCTCATCGCAGAAAAGAATGGCTGCAATATGCTAACTGGGAGGTACGTCGCCCTCGCGTTCACGCCAACAACACCTGACCATTTTCCAGGCCAGCCAAAACGAATTCGCGCGTTCCCGCTCCATCTTCGAGCGTGCCCTCGATGTCGACCCACGGAGCGTGCAGCTATGGCTGAGCTACACGGAAATGGAGCTCAAGTCCCGCAATGTCCAACACGCACGCAATTTGTTCGACCGCGCGGTCACGCTCCTTCCTCGCGTGGATCAACTATGGTACAAGTACGTCTACCTGGAAGAGCTGCTCCAAAATGTGCCCGGTGCGCGCCAGGTGTTCGAGCGCTGGATGCAATGGGAACCGGACGACAAGGCGTGGCAGGCGTACATCAAGCTCGAGGAGCGGTACCAGGAGATGGACCGTGCCAGCGTGATCTACGAGCGTTGGATTGCGGTGCGTCCGGAACCGAGGGTTTGGGTTAAGTGGGGGAAGTTCGAGGAAGAGCGCGGGAAGCTCGACAAGGCTCGAGAGGTGTTCCAGACGGCGCTCGAGTTTTATGGTGACGATGAGGAGCAGATCGGAAAGGCCCAGGCAGTGTTCGGCGCTTTTGCAAAGATGGAAACGAGATTAAAGGAGTACGACAGAGCACGGGTTATCTACAAGGTCCGAATTTTCACTTTTTTCTGTCGTTCCACACTGACTTTCTTGCAGTTCGCACTTGAAAGGATTCCACGCTCGAAATCGGCCGGGCTGTACGCATCCTATACAAAGTTCGAGAAACAGCACGGCACCCGTAACACTCTCGAAAACACGGTTCTAGGAAAGCGACGTATACAGTACGAGGATGAACTCTCACAAGATGGGCGAAACTACGACGTCTGGTTTGATTATTCCCGATTGGAAGAAGGCGCGTGGACAGACCTCAAAGACGAAGGCGCAACCCCCGAGGAGGAAGAGGCTGCAGCCACACGTGTGCGGGAGATTTACGAGCGGGCAGTTGCGCAAGTACCTCCTGGTGGGGAAAAGCGTCATTGGAGGCGATATATCTTCTTATGGCTCAACTACGCGCTGTTCGAGGAGATCGAAACCAAGGTTTGTGCGGACCCACTTTGCACATCTTCACGCTGACGATACTTTCAATAGGATTACAGCCGCGCTAGGCAGATATATCAGACGGCGATGTCGCTCGTGCCTCACAAGCAGTTCACGTTTGCAAAGCTCTGGCTGATGTTTGCAAAGTTTGAAATCCGAAGATTGGATCTCCCCGCTGCACGCAAGATCCTTGGAACAGGCATTGGGATGTGCCCAAAGGAGGCTTTATTCAAGGGCTACATCGAATTAGAGATCGAGGTATGATTACAATACCTGTCCTTACGCAAGAACTAATCAATTTTATCCAGCTCCGAGAATTCGATCGTGCCCGTACGTTGTACGAGAAGTATCTTGAGGTTTGTATCCCACTTTCCCCTTCTCCCCATATATTGACTTCGGTCCGCCAGTTTGACCCCGCCAACTCCCCAGCATGGATTAAATACGCCGAGCTCGAGTCCCAACTCCAGGACTTCGCGCGCACGCGGGCCATCTTCGAACTCGGCGTCTCCCAGTCACCACTCTCGATGCCCGAACTGCTCTGGAAAGCGTACATCGACTTCGAGATCGAGGAGGGCGAGCGCGAGACTGCGCGTGCGTTGTACGAGCGACTCGTTGCACTCAGCGGCCACGTCAAGGTCTGGATCTCGTATGCCCTGTTTGAGGCGGAGCCCATTCCCCTGCCACGCGCTGTTAGGGAAGAGGAAGAGGAGGAAGAGGAAGAGGAAGGTGACGAGGAGAAGGAGGTGCGTACTGCACCGGGAGACGCGGCGCTCGCAAGGGAGGTCTTCCAGAGGGGGTACAAGGATCTGAAGGCGAAGGGATTGAAGAGCGAGGTACGATGCGGGTATTTTGACTTGCTGTAAGGGTGCTGACCAACCTCTCTTCATCAGCGTGTTGCACTACTCGAAGTGTGGAAGTCGTTCGAGGAGACGAACGGGTTCACGGCGGAAGTGGCGAAGGTGCAGGGTATGATGCCCATTGTCACAAAGCGCCGCCATGTGGACAAAGAGACAGGCGAGACGGTCGAAGGTTTGTTTGATATGAGTCTTGCGTTACTCTGCTGTGCTTACCCCACCACCCCCAGATTGGGACCTCGTCTTCGCGGACGACGAACGTGAAGCCAATCCTACGTCGTTCAAGTTCTTGCAAATGGCGCATGCGTGGAAAAACTCCCAGGCAGCGAAGAACGCTGCTGGCTCTTCTGTGTTGTCTGGCTTTATGGCTGCAACTACTACTGCCAATACTAAGGAGGCAGACGAAAGAAGCGAAGTCGCGAGTTCTCATGGTGGTGACGAGTCGGATTGATGTTTGTCGGTAGATGTATTGTGTGTAACTCTACATTGATGATCTATTGGATCTTCATTTGAAGATCTCGGCCTAGCCTGGCGAGACGCCAAAATATATGAAGTCGACATATGTCTACATTTGCGGTTCGTATATGTTACTCCTGGGCCGGCTCTTCTGCTCCCAGAGTCATCTCATCAAAGTCCTCCAGCAATTCATCCAACGAAATCTCCGGGAAGTCTGGCTCTTCTTCTTCCTCCTCCTGCTCCGCGTCGATAGTCGTACGAACAACCTCCTCTGGCGCCTCGTCTATATCCATCGCAAACTGCGCCCTCTTCTTTCCTCCCTTCTTCTCTGGAGGTGCCATCGTCACCTCTGGCGCCTTGTAGAGATTCACAGCGCCACGAATCTCAGGATCCTCCTCAATATCGCGCAGGAACAACTCATAATCCTCCTCGATCTTCTTCTGATCCCTGCCACCAAGGCGGCCCACAATACCACGCGCATTGCCGGTCTCACCCTCCTCACCCGCCTCTTTCGAAATACTGCGGAGCCTCCAAGTGCGCGCCTTGCTCTTCTTCCGCCTATTCGGGTAGGACTTCTTCACAAGGATGATGTCCGGTATCCGCCCAGGCTCGAGGCTCGCAAAGTCGTCCGAGTTGTAATTGCTGTTCGTGAGGTGGTACCCCATGACCGTGTCCCCCGGCTGCAGGATTGCGCCGAGGTGCGTGCGCGTGTGGTAGATCTGGTTCGTCAGCCCGCGCCCGTCAAAGTCCATCATCTCGTCCTCTTCGTGCCCTCCAGCGCCATGCGACCGGAACGCGCCCGCGAGCGCGACCTGCGCATCTGCCATCACGAACTTGCCCTTCGAGCGCCGCGAGTCCGGCTCGATGTCGAGCACCGTGAACTCGACGAGGTCCGTCACCGTCGCGAGCGTGTGGAACGGCGCGCGCCAGTATATATTGGCCGTGATGTCGCAGCTTTGGAGCGTGGATGGGTCCAGCAGGTGGATCGAGTTGCCTACTCGAGTGCAGATCGTCAACGGGCTGATGTTGCTCATGGTTCGCGCTTGTTTTGTGGGGATGCAGACGAGGTCGTCCTTGCATATCGGGATGATCTCGACAGAGTAGGTATATTTGAAGTTGGCGGTGTTCGTATGGGTATCAGAGGAGATGATCTGCTCAGATGCTTTTGATCTAGAGATCAAGGTCAGCGCTTTTTGGTCGCGGATCGTGTGCGTGCTAAGCTTACCGCACAGGCACGACCCCTTGAAGGAACTCAACCATTTTGAGGGCGTGGCTGCGGGAGCTGTAGAAGAAATCAAGTCCATCTTTGACCTCCTTAACCGAGATAGTATCCTTTTGCGCATTATGCTTCAAGATCAACTGTTCCAGATACAAAAACGTCCGTTTATGTGGGACCTTTTGGCGGACTTGGACGAGAGCCTGCCAGGTGTTCTTGGCCGCAAGTTTGGCGCAATCTGGACATTGACCGTGCTGAACGAGGTATTCGAGTTCAAAGGTTTGCTCGAGGATGGTATTTGTGAGGACCTGTAAACCTCTTTCAATGACTGTTAAAAGTGGCCGACTGGGGACGCACCTCTTTCTGGATCGTCATCGATACGCGGAGCCTTTTGGAATGAGGCTCTGTCCAGATAAAGTGGGCCTCTGTTAGGCGCACTTTATTGAGCCCCTTCAGCTTTTTTAGGCAGATCGAGAGGAGTTCTGGTGATTCGGGTTTGGCAAGGGTCCAGGCCTGTGGTGGCGAAAGGAAACGTTCGCAGTTCCGGCAGAACGACACGGAGGCTGGATATCCACGTTTGAGAAGTTGATTTGGGGGTCAAAGGTCAACGATACTCACCTTGTTTTGGGATACCTTCAGTAATGTCGACACTTTGCACATATTACAGTCAAAATCCATTCTAGTTTAACCCCAAATATAGTTCTCACGTATTACGCAGACATGCCACACACATGTTGGCAGAGTTGGGAACGATTGGGGTTCCTAAAGCAAGAATCAGTTACTGGATCTCTCGCCTGATTAGATATCCATACCGCAATCTGCGCAGAGGACGCGATGGACTGGTGGAGCCGGGATGAACTCCATCTTTGTGCGAGTATATTTTTGCACTTTAAATTTTGATATTTAAGGAAGAGGCAGGAGATGGATGACTGAGCTGAGGCTGAGCAATAATCAGGAACCTCAGCTGAAGCGGCGGGGCCGTCGAAAAAATTGGGCACGTGCATAGATAAGATAAGATCCCGATCATGTTGATGTTGACGTGTCGCGGACGTAGCTATACGTTTCACAGCCGTAACTTGTATCGCTGCATTTACTGAGTCAGATTTTATGCTTTACTAGACTCGGAAGGATTTCGCAACAAACCTCGAGTCTCTGTATACTCCTCGCAGCTTCCTCTACTGAACTCTCACGATGAGGCGGAGCCTTCAGCTCCTTGGGCTGTTTCTTGCAGTGTTAGGCGGAACGTCTGCTAGTCCACCTGTGAAGGTTTCTTTGAAGTCATCGTGGCCAGCGCCTCCAGCATTCCTAGAAGTCCTGTGAGCGCATCCGAAATTTGCCTCCGTTTGTTATTGACTAACCTTTTGCAGAGAAACCATAGCTCTCGAAATACCGGATGCCTTCTTTCCACTTCTTGACAAACTAACCGACCCGGAAGTGCTGCGCGCGCCACACAGTCTTTCCCCAGAAGCTGTACATCAAGCCGCGTTGGAGATAGCGGCCGCGAATGGGTACTTGAGCGAGCCCGGGGCCCTTGCGGCGGTCGAGATGAACCTCGCGTTGCACGCGGCGACGCCGAAGATCGAGGCGTTTTACCATCACTACAACGACTATCATAAGGATAGCAAGGGTGCGGAATGCGGCTCGTGGGTAGAATGGTACGGGCAGGTTGTATGTGACATCGAAGAGCTTGTGAAGCTTGCGGGAATAGAAACCATTGACACGTCGACCAAGTCCTCGACTTCCAAGTGCGTACCAAAAAAACGGTGCTGATACACCACTCTGATGATCCAAATAGTCCTTTCCCCAGACCTCGGTTATTGACGTTTGACCATGTATATCCCTCACCGACACAAACACTTATCCATCCACCTCGGACCGCAATTCTATATGCGTCACCGTCATCTAATAACTTCCGCGAGTTACATACATATCTAATTTCACTCGCCGACAAGCCGAACCCTCATGTGGAATATGTCCTTCGTTATATACCACCAAACCCTCGCAATTATAGCGTTCGGAACTCCCTGTCAGGTTATGGGGTCGCTTTGAATCTCAAGAAGACCGACTACCTCGCCATTGATGACCGTAACAACCACAATAGTGAGTAGGACTTCCACTTGGGCGTTAATTTTAATTGAACCCTGCCTGCCAGGTGGAAGTAAGGATAGTGCGCTAAAGAGTGGAGAGTCTCACGCCGTGGAGGACCCAATTACGGCTCTCATTCAGAACTATGCTGAAGATCCAGCAGCTCCTAACGCCAAGACGCCATTGACCGAGGGCGAATTCGAAAGTGGGCGGCTTCCAAGTGTTATCTGTGACTCAACATGATTCTGACACTCCATATAGAAATTGGATACCAAGCCATTCAATTAATCGCAGACTCCGCAGAGCCTCTGAGAACCCTCACAAGCCTCTCCCAGAACTTCCCCAAATATGCCAACTCGCTCGCCCGGCGTGTCGTCGTCAATGAGAGCCTCGAAACGGAAATTCAAGCCAACTCCCTCAAGGCCCAGGGTGGCTCGCACATGTTTTGGCTAAATGGTGCCGCTATTGCAGACAAGGATGTCAATCCTTTCGCTCTCCTGCGACTCCTGAAGAAGGAACGGGCGACGCTCCTTAGTCTCACCTCCCTAGGGCTTTCGCGTGCGGAGGCATTTGAGCTGCTCACGCACCCCAGCATTGCTACGGCACAAACTGGCGCGGATGTTCTGGATGGCCTTTTTGACGCCAGCGATCGAACGGAAGGTGGCGATGTCGTTGTTTACTGGAATGATATGGAGAAGGATACTCGGTGAGGAATACGCCTATCCTTCCTTCGTCTTTTTGCTCAACTTGCCCGAAAGCTACGAGCGATGGAGCCCGTCCCTGTTCACAGTACGTTTAAATAACAAAGCTTTTTTGAGTTCAATATCTAACTATACACTTAACTAAAGCTCCTACGCCCCTCATACGGCGGCCTTCCTCACGTTCGACTCAATATTTTCAATGTGATCATGGTTTTGGACCTATCCCAAACAACAAGCTTGAGCTTCATTGCCGGTCCCATGGCCAACATCATCGACAGAAACTTGCCACTGCGTTTCGGTTTAGTGCCTCTGTCAGAGACAAAAGATGGTCTGTACTTGTGTCTCCGATCATGAAAACAGGCTCAAGATGTCACTCAGGTGCTCGCATGGCTCGACTTTTCTACCATCTCGTTCACAACTATGGGCGCAAGAAGACACTTGGATTCCTACAAGATGCAAGTGCATTTATTTCATAACATACATCACCTATTAACATTGATTGCAGGTTGCCGAAGCACAACCAATAGAAAAACCTACGGTTGATTGGGACACCCTCGGTCGGCTGTTCACGGACTTTGCCAAGGTGGAGGGATCTGAGACTCATGTTGTCGCTGATCTGGACAAAATACTGACTGGAGAAGCCACCCCGTCGGCTCCCCTTGATAAAGTGCAGACATACTCTGAGCGCCTTGGTGCGACGTTGTCGACTGCTCCGCTAGGCCACGTGTTCATGAATGGCAAACATCTCGATTTCAACGATGTTGGTAATTTTTGAATAATTGAGATACCAGTAATGCTAATTGCGATTTACCTAGGAATTCATGCGTCATATGCAGAATGAACTGTCCCGGCAGCTGCAATTCTTACAAGAACAGGTAAGAGACCGTAACAATCATATAACTCACAATCTGACAATCTTTTTTGTTGGCCTAGGTCTATGAAGGCAAGCTGACGGACGCGCAAAACGAGACGATGTCGACCTTCTTCTATGACCAGCCCTCGACAGGACTCAGGAGGAACCGTTATATCTACCCTGCGAAGGCCCCAGGGTCATTGCGCATCTTCAACATGCTGGACCTCTTCTCGCGCACTGGCTTCCGCTCTACGCCGTCTACCTTCATCTATCCATGTACGTTACTGGTTCTGTGTATGGACATTCATCCTGATTAAGTTTTTGCTAGCGTCGACGTCCGCCGTACCACTCAGTCTCTACGTCGTAGCAGACCTTGATAGCCAGGCAGGTCTTCAACTAGTGAAGGAGGCGTTACTCTCGATCGTGAGTCACACACCTCAATGTGGAACATGTTCTGAGATATCGCCTTCCCTTAGACTCCCGAATCTAACGCGCGCATCTCTTTCATCCATAATCCTATTGATGACCCGACAGAAACGACGAGCCGACCACTAGCATCTTGGTTAATCTTCAAACTCATAGACAAACAACTCCTGTCCAAAACAACACCAGAGGACCTTCTACGTGCATTGGCACTCGGAGACTCGACTCGGACTGATGAGGGCCAGAAACCTCTTTCCCAGGAGGACCTGGTTCAAACCTTGACAGGAGGTGTGAAAGTTGCCGACTTCAGCGCAGAAGGTTATGCGAATTATGTCCGGGCCAGCCGTCTGGTGGCTCGCGATATCCAGATCTCTTCCGGTGAACAGGGACTTCTCATTAACGGGCGGGTGGGTCTCATTCCCTTATAATATCTCGGTTCTTTCCAAATTGGCTGATACTATTCTGCGCTTACGCAGCTCGTGGGACCTATTGATGCTGGCGATTTCCGTGCCGCCGATTTCTCAGCTCTTGAGGCCTATGAAAGCCGAAAGCGCTCAGAGCCCATCATCAAGGCCCTACAAGCCGTGCTTCCATCCTTGTTAGAGACTGATCGGTTCGTTGTTTTGTTTATGTAGATTCGATATTCACGCCTAAAGACATTCCATCACAGAGCAACCTATGCGGATCTCACCTCTATGGTGTCTTCTGTCATTGCGGCTATCCAACTGCCCGATCCTAGTGAATTCACGCTTTTCCAAACACCACCACGCATACGACAGAGGCAGTACCAGCTGTTAGACTCTAAATACACGTCAGTTGATCTTATTTACTTCAACCCAACCCTCTGGCTTATGTCATTTCAGTGCTTTTGAGGCTGGCGACAACTCTACTGCACTCTATCATATTGCTGTCCTCGTAGATCCGTTGAGCGTAACAGCGCAGAAGTGGTCGAGTTTAATCCAGGTAAGATTGCAACCCCCTGCAACCTGCAAAATATCCTGCAAAATATCAACCATGACGCTTCGCAGTGGCTTTCAAATGTTCCTGATACCTTTATTGAAGTTCACTTACATCCTGCCCGTCACCGTGAGGTATTGACACCTTGCTTCGTTGAAATTGTGTATTCGGTGTTGATTTGAGCCTAGATGCCTTTGAAAAGCTTCTATCGGTACAATTTACTGCCAGCATTGTCTTTTGATGAGAATGGGTAAGCTCCTGCAATCATATTCACCTTACGGATTGTAACATGCGTTACGTAGGCAAGAAATATCCGCCCAAGCCATCTTTGAGGACCTTCCGATAGAGCCATTGTATACCCTGGCCATGGACGTCCCTACCTCCTGGCTTGTCCGACCCCGTGAAGCCCTTTACGATCTGGACAACATCCAGTTGGGTAACCTCTTGCCCGGAGACAATAGCGTCAACGCTGTCTTCCACCTAGATTATCTTGTGGTGGAAGGCCATGCGCGTGAGACTCACACCAACACCCCGCCGCGTGGAGTCCAACTCGAGCTCCTCCGAGGCGGAAAAGATGCCTCGCCTGTCGACGATACGCAGGTTGTCGCGAACTTGGGATACCTGCAGTTCAAGGCTACGCCTGGCGTCTTCGGGCTCGAGATCCGCAAAGGGAGAGGAAGGGATATCTACAAGATGGAGAGCGTTGGAAACGAGGGTTGGGATAGTCCAACAGTGGAACAGCGCGGAAACGAGATCACCTTGACTAACTTCGAGGGAGTGACACTGTATCCTAGGTTGGCGCGCAAACCGGGGATGGAGAACGCAGACGTTTTAGAGGAACCGAGAGTGGAGAATAACCTGGGATCCATAATTGGCGATTTTACATCTCGGTATGTTTCATTTATTCATGCCTCTGCCTAGCGGCCGATACTGATTGATTTACCAGCGTAACGTCTATCTTCAAGTCAAAGGACGTTGTGGTACCCCATGTAGAAGAACAGGCTGAAATCAACATCTTTACAGTTGCTTCTGGCTTGTTATATGAAGTAAGGTCCCATCCAATCTCTTCCCTTCTGGTTGGTGTTAACCACCTGGTGGGTTAGCGTTTTGCTTCGATAATGATCCTGAGCGTTCTCCGCAATACCAAGAGCACCGTCAAATTCTGGTTTATCGAAAATTTCCTCTCCCCATCATTCTTGGTACGTTGCTAAATTATACCAAGACACTGGCAATGCGATTTCTAACCTACCGATCAGGAATTTATACCACACATGGCCAAAAAGTATAACTTCAAGTACGAGCTCGTGACATACAAATGGCCGACCTGGTTGCGCGAACAAACTGAGAAGCAGAGGATCATCTGGGCTTACAAGATCCTATTCCTCGATGTCCTGTTCCCTATGGATCTCAAGAAAGTTATCTTCGTTGATGCAGACCAGATTGTGCGTGCCGATCTGAAGGAGCTGGTGGACCTTGACATGCACGGCGCCCCATATGGCTATACACCTATGGGAGACGACAACACCGACATGGAAGGTTTCCGGTTCTGGAAAACCGGCTACTGGAAAGAGTTTTTGCAGGGCAGGCCATACCATATCAGGTATGTCAGGCTGTCATCTCGTCCGTTCTATCAGTACTCAGCAGCTGTTTCATAGTGCACTGTATGTGATTGATTTAATCCGATTCCGTCAGGTGAATTGCCTTTTCTGCACTCGACGTTTTGTTGAGCTAATGATTCTCTTTTTAGCTGGCTGCTGGGGTAATATTCTCAAACTGACTAACTTGATAACAAACCTGACGCACCGGACAGGATATTCTTCGTGGACAATACCAACAATTATCAGCTGACCCGAACTCCCTTGCAAACTTGGATCAGGGTACGCCTCAAAGACCTATCTATTTACAATGCTAATGATGTTGTAGATCTACCCAACAATTTACAGCGCGAAGTTCCAATTGTAAGTACTTGCCTGTACTCTTGATAAGAGAGTGCCGCTTATCACTATGTTCAGTTCTCCCTTCATGAAGACTGGCTCTGGGTGAGTACTTTTCTTGGCCTTCCTACCAGACGCAGACTCATTGTTTCCCTCTCAGTGCGAGACTTGGTGTATGTTTTCTCGCCTAGAATCAGCGCAGGATTTCGCTGAGAAATCTTACTCTCACAGGTAGCAAAGACCGACTTCACCGCGCGAAAACCATCGATCTATGCCAGAATCCGCTCACCGTGAGTCAGCCGCTGTCCTTGAACTGAGCTGATGCTGATGAATTCCACAGAAAGAACCCAAGTTGGCTCGGGCACGCCAGATTCCAGAATGGGAAGAGTATGATGGTGAAATTGCACGTTTCGCGCGCCAGCTGGCTGACGAAGGTCTCATCCATTCTGGAATGGCCGCCGCTGACGCGAATGTACTCGCCAATGTCGGGAATGGTAGTCCGCTCGTTCCCGAGAGCGTATCTCAAGTGGCCTGCGAGTCGGGAGAATGCACATCACAGTCAAGTCTCCACCAAAGAGATGAGTTGTAGCAATGTCCTACATATTTATAATCAATGTGCTTTAGCTCGAGAGCCGAGCGCCACAGCTCTCAAACCAAAACAGCGAGAGAACAGATTGCTCTGACTTTCAGGTCATGTAGAAACACATCGGCGAAAGCTCTGACCCACAGGTGGACAAATATCTGAGATAAGCATGGTGAAGGAAGCAGCCACAGCTCAAGCCCGTACGTCTTGACGGGCATTTCGCCTCAGCAGGGCCTTTGCGCAAAGCAGGATGCGCCATAGAATCTATAACCTCGCCTAGACACAGCCACTACTCGTGCATCACCCTCTCGCCTGGTCATATAAAGTGGGACTTCTCGGACTCTAGCGTTCACATGAACATCTTCGTTGCACGTGGTAAGGTCCAGAAGGTACATAGCGGGCATAAGAGCTGCTTAAAGAGTATGAACTTCCCAAACAGGCTACCGGAGGTTCGACGCCGGAATTTGGTGGTGTCAGTGGCCAGCTATATCTTTCGCCACATGGGCTCTGCAATTATCTAACCTTGAAGCTTTATAAGATGACCGTACAACTCGAAGAACCCGCCTCTATCGTGCCCGTCGATCAGCACTGGAAAGTTCTTGACGAGTATAGATCCAGGCATAGGAGGTACATGTGTTCGCATTCGGTTTTTCTGCGTGTTCACTGGTGTGCTGTTTTCTTATCGCATATTTTTGTCTCTGACGCAGAGATTGCAAGTTTGAAGCAAGGATAGGACACTTATGGCGATCTATCGCAACTATGTATCGCAGGGTGTGTGAAATCAATCCACTAGGATCTCAAGCTTAAACCTTTTCAGCTGCTCCAGTTTCTAGGTCAGCCTGTCTTTCTCCCTCATTAAAACCCACGCATGGAGTTTCTTGGTAAAATGACGAATCGTGGCGTCACTCCAATATATAAGGACTCGATGTCTTCCTTGTCTTGGTCTTGACCTTGACCAGCTTCATCCCCCCGCCCCCCTAGTACACACAACCAACAAAATGCCTCTCGAATCCGGCAAATATTACATCGCGAGCAAAGCCGGCGATGACAGGGTCGGACAGGACCCCATCGACCCAGGCTTCAGTTTCTGGTCCATCATCAGAGCGCCAAAGGACCTCCAAGAGGACCAACTTCACTCAGTTACGGTTCGTTTGTGTTGTACGCGTACTACTGGTACATCAGGCTAATTCGAATTTCATCGCGCTGTACAGTGGACTGTCGACCAAGTCGGCGGTCATCTGTACAAGCTTTTCTTGAATGGGGGGCCTGCCATCCCAACCGAGAATGGCGTATCTGCTCCCCGCGGCGCAATGGAAGAATTCGAATGGGAGATCATCGAACGCGAAGGGGATAATAGCTACACGTGAGTGTTGCTCGGAGGCACTCGACCTTCGAATATATCAAAGAGTGTATTTGGCCCAGACTGAGCCGACCTGTGGTTCAAACACCGCCGACCTGTGGTTCAAACACAGCCCACCCGTCGTCAGCCACTGCAGCATATAATTCCCAGGCTCATTATATCATATGTCGAATACAGTTGATAGCCACCGAATTATTATAGTGGTGGGCCACCATTTATTACGGTGGTTAGCCACCAAAAAAATATGGTGGACCACCACCGTATTTCTAACTTTGGGGAGAAAAGAATATATGGTGGTCATTCACTATATTTATTAATTAGAAAATTACCAAAATAAATGTCGCAATGCGGAATTGAACCCACGTCCCTATAGCACAGACACATTTGTCAACCGGTGTAACCACTGCACTATAGGGCAATTAGTAACTGCTAGTTTCGTTAGTACATAGCCCCCCTAAATCATCACAAAGCAGTGGCTCACCACCAAAATACGGCGCATTACAAATATGGTGGCTCACCACCCGAATTCGACACCTTGCAAATATGGTG
>JABCKI010005962.1:0-22244 GCA_018282025.1 Sphagnurus paluster
AGGTCGTCGCCACCGTCCGAGGTACAGTATGAGCCGTCGACGGCGTCGAGCCATTCGTTGAAGGTACGGAACTCGCCAGTTTGGTTATTCCCGACCTGCATGAGCGTAACTTTCTGAGGCTGAACGAGGGACATGGCGTATTGCAGGATCCAGCCAGCCTCGCCCCCGCTGGTTTTGTCGTCTTGATTTAACGACCCTAGCAGCCAAATTCAATAAGATTAGCTCTCGAGAAATATTATTTGATTTACCTCCGTCGATGGACGCAAAATTGGGCGACTTGCCAACAAGGGCAGGCGAATAATTCCTAAAGAAGGTATCGAGGTCGGATTGTAAATAAATATTAGCGTAATAATTGACTGACGAAAACATCAGTTCATGTCTAATAAAGAAAAATGAAACATACCGATGCCCAAGCTGTTCTTTGCGGTGGCTTTGGGAGTATAAGTCATATTGTAGAGGCCCCTCAAGCAGTCTGGAGTGACGCTGTTGTCGCAGCCAGTCGGCGCAGCCGGCTTTGCAGCACGCTTGGTGTGCAGGACTGCCAGTTCGGGTGCGACAGCATGAGTTTCATCCGAACCCACGTCGGACTGGATAGTGGGAGTGACGAAATCCACGAGATCCGAGATGCTGCGTGGTAGAGAGTACGATCCGGAAGCTAGGATGTCATATGGCGTGTTAGTACTGGTTCAAATTCTTGAGAAAATATTTGGTGCTCACCAATAAATACTCCGCCACCATCACGTTTATAGACGTGGTACTCGGTATCGAGGAGACGCTCGACCTCGCCTGCAGTGGCGTCGCGTACTTCGACCCAGGCTTGGTTGACGCTGCGCCGAATACGCTTGGGCTCAACGCCCTCAGCCTCGAGCCATGCGCGCACGGAGGCTACGGCGGTCTCGGGCGGTGCGAACGTGCTCACTATCTGCTCATGCGTCCAGTGCTGGCCGTAGGAGGGCGACGCGGGGTCCGAGACCGCGAGGAGGAGGTCTGGGAGTTGGTCGAGGTTGCGCTGCTTCAGACCGATGCGGAAGGCGAGAGGTGCGTCATGGGCGACGCGACGCTCGAGCTGCCAGTCGGGCTCGACAGAGCGCTTCTCGTGAACGACGTACCCAGCGCGGGTCGTGTGCTCGTAGAGAGGCTTTGCGCTGTAGAGCGGGAATAGAACTGCCAGTAGGACAAGTGGGCGAAGCATGCTTTTCTAAAGTTATGATTTGTGGAGTTAGCGTAGAAGCTGGAGTCTTTATAGGAAGATCGGCAGTGCCTTATTGAGTACTGCGTGGCATTTCGTCGGAAAGAGGTAGATTATGGCTGCGCTTGTTAAGGTCCAGCGTGTTTCAACTGCGCAGGAATGACAGTCGACTGTGGCGTGCCTCGAAGACAAGACTACGCGGTTACGCAGTCGAGCAGTGGCGTTCAAACAGACCCCGAAGATGTCGGGGATTGAAATTTGTAATGCAAAATTTTGAATGATCTACATACGTCCATTATCTACCGGAACTTGGATTTGGTTTTTTATACATATTATCTTATTATACTCCGAGTTTTCCTAGCATCGATTGAGTGCAGAGCCCGTTGGACGCTTTCCAAGAGGGACCTCAAAAATCAGATGTAACTCCTGTCAGTGTTACGCGATCCAGCTAAAATTCAGCGTCCCTCAGGGTTGATGATAACATTGACCCGGCGCCCACTGAAGATTAACGAGACGCATGGCTTGCCGAATTCGAGTGGGACCGAAGTTGAAGGTGGCGCCCTCAGTGAACGGAAAGTGTTACGCACGCAAAGCAGTATTTCGATGCCTGCGAGAGTTCTAGAAAGCTGCACCTCCCATTTTTTGTGTAAGGAGATTTTTACTACGTATACGGCTTTTATGGTCCACATGGATCTTTCAATATTAATGGGATTTCTGGTCCTAAATGTTCCAAAAATAGCTGCTTCAAATGACAGAAATTGATCACCTAGGTGATCAAAAATTAGTTTGAAAATTATTTCACAAAGCTTGATGAACAACTCGATAAATCTGAAGCTTCTGAAGTGCAAACTCTTCAGGCCCGCGGGAACTGGAATATAACGCGCTCAACGTTTTGCCTTACATGAACCGTTTGCATTATTTAATAGTAATGTTCTCTAGAATCGCGAGTCACTCTTAAGTATGCACTGTAAGATCGCCGAAAGCTGGTGAGGTGAGAGTCGCTCGTGGTAATCGCGACGCTGTCATTAAAGCAAGCAAGACGTCGGAGAAGACGTCCAAGAGCTCATCGTGAATATATATATAATTAAGCACAGCAACTGGAGTTGGCATTAGATGGACCATATTATTCTCTACAACATCCTCAAAAGTCCTCCTCTGGCGCATGGTCCTCATCCTCATCACGCGCCTCAAACAATCTCCTCGCTTCTGCCGCCCCCAGCCTTGTATCGTACTTGCGGAGCAGCAGCCGCTCCACCCATCCCCCACTCGGGAATGCTTTCTCCCACTGGTTGTGCAGGTGCACCCCAAAGACCTTGCCAAGGACATTGTCCAGCCCACCACCCTCCTCAAGCCCGAGGCCCATCGTCCACTTGCCCGCACGGTTGTCCGGCACGAAGGGGTCCGGTAGTCGGTTGTCGAGGCGGCACGAGCGCCCGTCGCTGAAGCAGAAGGGCAGGATCTTGAACGGCGGGATGGCGTGTGCGACGAGACGCCGCCAGAGTTTTAGGTAGAGCAAGGAGCCCCAGTCGGTTGAGTGGATCCGCGGGGGCGGGGAGATGGCCATGATGTAGAAGGCTTCGCATAGGTACGGCGAGTGCTGTCGGAAACGCATGAGGGCGCCGTTAAGAGGCTGATATGGTTTATCTGTGATGTAAACTGTCAGCGAGAAGGTCAGAGAATCGAGTAGATAATTTGGCGTACCATAGCAGTCCCATTGGGTGACAAATTCGTGCTCCAGGAGCGGGGTTAGGTCTCGTGTCAGAAGTGAATCCATGTCGACCCATACCCCGCCATAGTTCCACAAGAGGAGCAGCCGAAGCAAGTCCCCGTCCAACCACGCCTTTTTATCCTTCAACTTCAACAACTCGCTCCCATCGAGCTCCGTCGACTCCGCCAGCGCCGCAATATCCACCACTCTCAACGCAAACGACTCAGGGTACCGCGTGACGTAGCTCCGCAGAATCTCGTTCCCCGACAAGTCACCGTTCGACCATACCACGAGGCGTGATGCGGCAACGTCCTGCGTCGCGAAGAACGACTTGATCATCCACTCCTGGCGTGGGCCGAACGGGACGAGGTCCGTCCGCCAGTACGTGTGGAACTGAGTCCGCGCGTCTGCCGGGATACGTCCGCGCGGGCGCATGTCGTCGCGGTGCGCCTGGATCGTCCCTGCGAAGTCGTAGCAGTCGAGCCCGCGTCGCAGTGGGAGCCCTGCTTGCACCTCTGTCCGTCGCCTGCCGTAGAGGGCGTCGGACACGTTGTATTTCACGCTGACGCGCGAGGGGTCGAAGCAGCCTGAGAGCGGCACGATGGGGTCAATCTCGCGCTGCACCCATGCTCGGGAGTACATCGCTATTTCTATGTGTGGTTCGTAGAGGTACAGCCCGACGAGGAGGACAAGGAGTGCAAGTGGAAGTGCGAATTTGAGAAACTGACGTATGAAGCGTCTTCGGGGGAAAGGGATGAACTTGAGCGGCCAGAGGGTGAATGGCCAGCGACGTCCCCGAGAACGGTATGTGGGAGATGGTGGTGAGAGATATGGGGTATATTCTACGTCGTGGTCGTCTGTAGACGGTGGCGGCGACAAGTTAATGCCCTGTTCGTGACGATGGATAGTTGCTGAGCGTAATCGGGGAGCCGAATCCTGGAAAGCATACATGGGGAGATTATGGCGCTGCTCTCCGCCCCGCGACATCTCGATACTCCGAAAGAGTTATAAATCCCCGGTTGGCTTGATGTTTTTGCCAGCCGTCGATAAGTATGACTGGTGGCCGATATTAGTCGTGCTGAAACTCGTCTAGGCGGTTCAGCGTCGTGAAAGACTCGTAAGTTCAGTCGTAGAGAACGAAGGAGGAGGGTGTGAGGAGGAGGGAAGTGTTCCAGCAGGACGGGCGCAGGGGCGCGCGACCAAAATTTCGGACGCTAAATTTGTTACAACCGGTAAAATCTTACGTTGCTGGCTTCCTCGGGCTACAACCATTATTGACGGATAAGACGATAACTCGCAATTGCCTCGCCGACAGTACACGACGATACATATTGTAAGTACAGGGACTACATCTTCCCCATCGACAGCCTCAGAAACCACACACAGTCGCTCCAACAACCCACTCCAACAAATCACAACTAAAGAACATCAGCGTCTCGAGCATCAGAGAGTAAGAAAAAATAGAGGTGTCGTGCGCCCTTGATATAATGAACGGTAACATAAAACGGGATGTGGGCTCGTAGCCGGGCGACGACGACGATATAAGATAGGGTAAACAGTGAGTGCACCGACTTGACGGGAGTAGTGACAGCGTTGGTACAAGATTGGGTCTCGAGAGTATGGTGACAAAAGATATGCGAGAAAGATGCGGACGCTGAGACGCTTGAATGGCAGGAACGTTGATGCAGAATGTTGGATACTTGAATAAATGTGTGTTGTTTCGCACCCCCCTCCCCGCACCACCCCACGCTCCCCCTCCGAAGCACAAACAACCCCTCAGACTCCTCATCTGCAAAACAAGGCAGCAATTTAGGATCCCTTCATCGGGCCACGGGCACAGCACCGCGGTATGCGGGCTGGCCTCGAGGAGGCGCCGCTGATCCGTTCTGGCGAGCTGGTTGGGGCTGTTGTCCGTTGCTCTGATATACAACCTGGCCTTGTGCCTGCTGCTGCTGGGGTGCCCTAGGCTGTGGGGTTGTGCCCTGTTGCCTCAACTGCTGTGCCTGTTGTTGTTGCTGTTGCTGTTGTTGTTGTTGCTGCTGCTGATTGGTCTTCTGCGCGGGCTCTTCCGGCGCGCTCGGCGCGACATACAAACCCTTATCGATTGTCTGAGGGATGGGCTGGATCTCCGTCCCGAGCTCCTGCTCGATGCGGTAGAGGTTGAAGCGGTCCTCGTACGTAACGAGGTTGATCGCGAGACCCAGGTGTCCGAACCGACCAGAGCGACCGATACGATGGAGGTACGTCTCGCTGTTCTTGGGGAAGTCAAAGTTGATGACGACGTTCACGGCCTGGATGTCGATACCGCGCGTGAGCAGGTCCGAGCAGACGAGGTTGCGGCACACGCCGTTGCGGAAGTCGTGGAACACGCGGTTACGGTGCGATTGCAGCATCTTTGCGTGCGAGTAGAAACAGGAGTAGCCGAGCTCGGTCACTTTCTTCGCGAGCAGTTCAACGCGGTTGGTAGAGTTACAGAAGATAATAGATTGGTTAATTTGCAGCTGGAGAAGGCGCGAGGTTGTCAATTGGATGAGAACAAGTTGGATAGGGATGGGCACGGACCTTGGAGAAGAGGGTATTCAGACAGTGAACCTTTTGCCTTTCTTCGACATAGGCATAGTATTGCGTGACACCACGCAGAGTGAGTTCATCCATGAGGTTAATCTCATAGGGGGACTTCATATGTTTGTCCTAAGGATCAAACACATCAGCTATGGTTATTCCGACAAAGAAAAACTTGGTCGCACCTTGAAATCTTTGACAATCATAGGGAAGGTAGCGCTAAAGAGCATCACTTGGCGCTCAGTGGGGAGGTACGAGAGGAGTTGCTCCATTACAGGAGCGAATTCGGGGGAGAGAAGCTTATCAGCTTCGTCCATGACGAAAACAGGACACTCGCTGAGATCAGCGACGTTTTTGCCAGCTAAGTCCAAAATACGGCCGGGTGTACCGACAAGAACGTGCACCGTCTCCGAGAGGCGCAAAATGTCGTCTTTGAGGGTGGTGCCGCCGGTGGTGACCATGACCTGCAGACCCATGTGCTTGCCGAGTGTTTTGCACACCTGCGATGTCTGGAGCGCGAGCTCACGCGTCGGCACGAGGAGGAGCGCCTGGATCTTGTTCTTGTTGACGTCGACCTGCTGGAGGGAGGGGATGACGAAGGCGGCGGTCTTGCCAGTGCCGTTCTTGGCGCGGGCCAGGACGTCGCGTTTGGTAAGGGCGATGGGGATGGCTTCTTCTTGGATGGGGGACGGCTTTTCGAATCCGGCTTCGAAGATGCCCATGAGGAGCTCGCGTCGGAGGAACATGTCCTCAAACTCGAGGCCTTTCGTCGCAGTTACGTCTTCAGTTTGCGGGCGGAGGTCTTTTGGAGGTGGCCGAAGCCCTGCTTTCCAGGATTCATTCTGGGCTGGTCTGCGATGTTCCGAAAGCAGAAAAAAGTCAGTCGTGTTGGGGGCGTGCACACGCAAAAAGGGCGTACGCGGATGATGTTGAGGGGCCAGTTTGCGACATGATGGGTGATTTGGGAGTTGGAGAGATCGAGGATTAATTTTCCTGCAATAAAAAGAGACGAGCAACAGTAGGCTCGAGATGAGGTTGAGATTGCGTGTCTGGTCGGTGTCTTTCGTCAATTCGGCCGAAGAGTACAGCAACGAGATATTTGCGCTGACAAAAGGGTTCAGATGAAAAAGGGCTGTGGGATGGGTTTGGTCTCTGGAGCAGAAGGGGGTTATTGGCAAGGTTGAGGAAGTCCAGAGAGGTTTGCAAAAAGCGAGGTGCAAGGGTTCAACGGTTGTTCACACGCTCATTTCCACGCGACCGTCTCTGTCGATTGCAACGCGTCCACTGGCGTCGTTGGAAATCCTTAGCTTTGATGCTTTCCAGGCCATCCCACTACATGTCAGTGCCTTCCAGATATATAATCTTCATGTCTTCAATGTGAGCGTTGAACTATCCGTCAAATTTTGTTATTTACTAGACACGCAACCGAGAAAATGCAGGCGTTGTAGAGCCACAAACCGCTCAAGCGCTCAAGTCTTGTTGACATCTCAAAGGTGTAAGTTGGTCAACATTTTTGAAAACTGCGATAACGGCATTCTTGTTTATGATCAAATTTGTCGGTTTGTATACAGTGCATCGCCAATCCTTCGCGTTTAACAACAGCAGTGACCCATCTTAGTATCTGCTAACAAGCTGAGCCGTGGATCATGCGCCCTAAACGACAGGATGAGTCAATTTGTACTAGTAATATCATGAACACTGAACAAGACTCACGACCAAAGCCTTGAATGCTTCAAAACACTGCACAACGACAACTCGATTGGCCAGAGGGACTAGACCTTCTGAAGGGTAGGCATCTGGATCTGGGACTGGTGGAATGAACCTCTGAACGATGGTCGGCTGGGGTGGAGGAATCCCAGCTTGAACACATTGGACCAGCTTCGTAGTGATGGGGAGGAGATAGAATATTGGTGTAACGCCGATCACGGTGATGCCAGTAATCGTTTGCGAGTTAAGTATAGGACGGCCGGCCAATTTTCGCTGGAGGTTGTTCTGGTAGAAGGCCGCGATAGCCTGAGCGACGAGCCGTGGCTCCGGATACCTGCGATTAGGACCGCGCTATGATATAGCGTTAAGACACAAAAAATTTATGTCAAGAGAAAACAGCGACGAACCTTGCCCCCGTGAACGAGAAGAAGATACTCGGACCGAGACTTTACAAAAACGTCGAGCTTTGCACTAACCTCCATATCGCACATGATGATGGGTAACTTCTTCCGTATACCGATGTCACGGTCTGGCTCGTCGTAGTCGAACATACCCAAGACAAAGGTGACAAAATCGCTGACAAAAGCCTACTCTCCTTTCTCAGGGTCGGCGGCGCTTTTCATGTACTCAAAGACTCAAAGAACAAGCGATCGGCTTTGGCTAGGGGTCCTTGTGGCTGCCTTTCGTTGGCAAGAATGACTGGGGAAACAAGAGGATCGGACAGCTGTGCACTGTTGAAGAAAGTGGCAGCATCGACGGTGTCAACTTGGATGTTGAACGCAGATAACTCGCTGTTTGTCCAACCGCTGCTGGATTTTGCCGATAGGATCTTCGCCATGAATCTAGAACAAGTAGGCTGGCCAATACAATAACTTTTCTTTTAGGAGACGGAGTGGGACAGGTTTGTTGCCAGCGTAAGGACTGGGAGGAGTCAAGTGGGTTTTGAAGAGACCCCCGAGCGTGACGCGACACTTGAAGAAATTGAGCCTCGAAAGTTTCGAAAAGAAAAAGGTTACTGCGTTGAAGAGATTGATGATTAATTTTACTGCAATAAGAGGCAACTGTAGGCTTGAGATGCTAGGGGTTGAGATCGTGTGTCTGGTCGGTGTCCTTGGACGTCAACTTGGCCGAAGGGTAGCACCAAGATGTGTGTGACGATGAAGGGGTTCAGACGACAGAGAACTTTGAGATATGGGTTTGGTGACTTTGGTCTTGGTTTGGTCCTAGGCAGGTCTCACGGAGAGCCGTTGTGGATTGTTGGCGGCCCGGTGCACAGTGCAGAGAGGTTCAGGACCTTCTGGCTCACACGCTCACTTCCAACCATAAACATGCTTCGAATCTCGTCGATTTCAACGCGTCTAGCATCGTTGGAAAATCTTTCTCTGCTGCCTTGTAATCCTCCGCGATATTTCCGAAAATAATGGCGTAAACCCTGGGATGCCTGTGTATGTAAGTCCCTGGTTGTCGCTGAGATGAAGTCACTGATTACTTATTTGCCTCTCCTTCTTTGCTTGGGGAATTTAAGGTTTTGAATTACGTCCTATTTCTTCTTCAAAGAAATTATAAAATCAAGAAGAACGCAGTACGATGCCCAGCTCAAGTAACCACTGGCAATACGTATGATCTTGTATAGTATGTTACTCTTTTCTCGTAACAATCGATTAATCTACGCTCCCCAGATAGACAACGTCTTCATCTCCCGCTATTAGGACGCCCTCACGCTGATCTTTTGATGGTGTTCCGTAACCCCAACATCAGTGCGGCCTCTGCCACCTCGAGATGACGGCGAATCTTTCGTCTAAAATACGAAGCAGCAGTTACGCTCAACCCTCTCTAACAGGTGCGGTGATAAATATACATCATACATCAACTTCCACGTCCTTGTCGGCCCGTCGAGCGCCCTCGTTTCAAAAACTGATTTGAGGAATCAATCCATCCGCTATGTTGACGTTGATTGATGCTGATGTACACCTACTCAAACTTCCAAGGCGTAACGGTACGATAACAGACACCTCTCGGTCTGTCCGGGCCCTGTTCTCGCGGGACATGATTCACCGGTGCGCCTGATCTTCAGGGGAAGCTTGACGTGAAACCAATAACCTGTCAAGCATGTCAAACCTCGACGGCTCCCAAGTAACCAAAACCGGTGCTGTCACGCATAGCGCTGCTTGCCCGATGTCGGCCTAGCTGAGCTCGCCTTATGCGTGCGTGCATGCGCGCAGTCTGCATCACTCAAAACCATTCATATCAATACTGTGGGTGTCATTAGTACGGCCGAAGTGTTTAATATACTCACTACCTCAAACAGCTTGTTCCTATGGGCGACCGTTGTATCAGAATATCTAAAATTGGCCGCCCATCCAACATATTCCAGTGGCCATTTTTTGCATATCGGCAATTTTTAAACTACCAGGCATGGTATATTTGACTCTTGGGGTCGCAAGGTCCCCGTTTTAAAGACTTTTCACACCAGAATTGATGCCGCACGTCCACAGGATTGTGAACACATTTCTGATTATTCGTCGGTCTCCATCTGATTTTACCTGGCTTCGCTCTTATCTCTCTGTGTTGCCAGAGAAACAACGAAAAGTCTACCTCGCTCTTGTCTCTGTTTTCCGACCCTCCCTGCACATTCTATTGCTGTTAGCTTTAGATTTTTTTCCCAGCATCGTCCCTCCCAGGTCCAATTGACAACCGTGGCCCGTCGAAACTTTTCGCCGACCGGCGGCATCCAGGAACCGTTGCAGAGTGTGCGCAAGTATTAATCCGGTCTGTCTGTCCCCTTGAACTCAGCTTCCGCCGCTCTGCGCCGCCGTTGGCGTCGGACTTGCGATGGCTACCTCCAAGGGTTGGAGGTCTGGCCAGCTTGACTTTCAGGAAAAACGCAGCTGCGCCGAGAGGAAATTGTAGTGGCCATCGCGCGTTGCGGAAGGCCGATAAGCTTCAAGGGATCCAGGCTTTAGGTTTTTTAGTTTAGCAAAGTAGCATTATTAACTAGCATTTTGCCTTTGAAATAATCTAGTGTGAAATTCCTTGCCAGGCAGCAGTACCTCATTGATTTCGAGAACTTGACTGAGGCACATCAGCGCACTCCATCGAGCTTTAGAGTGGGGGAAATCGACATCAAACCTGAACGTTTGTGTGTATAGAGTTAGCCGCGTTCAATCATGTCAATCTAGGGGGCCTCCAAGTCGAGATGTCAAATGCATGTAGCATCCTCGATGTTTTCTAATTAATTACACCTTTCCTTTTAAATTTTTTGATTTTAAGGAGATCGCGTTTCACCTACACCTCGGAAGTTTTGTGGGGAATCAAATGCTGCGCATACATATGTGAATTGGGCATGGCCTCGTATGACGTTGTAACGCGCCCCGGTTTGATGGATTCAAAAAGCCGCGCTAAGGCCCACGCGATATTTTTTCGATTAAATTCGCGTGTCGCGAATCCGCTACGTATAGGGCGATAGCGCGAGGAAGTTTGGGCGCGGTCCTTTCGTACTCTATAGCGAGCGCATGGACCCAAAAGAACACAACACAATGATCTATTATGTATCATCTGTCAATATACAGAGCAGGAAGCTCTACCTAACGTCGGATTATCTTCCTTACAGTTCAGGGACCCTTGGGGTTCGCGTTTGAGCGAGCTCAATGATTAGCGTCTGGGCACGGATCTCCCCATCAGTCTTCGCGTATCACCCCCGGAGGCCGGTCAAGTTCTAGGAAGATGGAATAAAAAATTCAATGCTTTACTGAAGGAATTTTTAGTGTCTGTGTGTGCATAGAGAATGTATGGAAACATTGGACTGAATATTTATATGGAGGACAGGGAAAGAATCGACCCTTGTGGCGTTGTGCCTGTCTATAGAATTCAAGGAACATGTGGCGATCAAGATTGATCCTGAGAGCATGGGAAATTAATGCCAAGCACCTTCGGGTTGTGCTGCCACTCCGCCCTGCCAGCTCGTCGATGTTTAGACGGAGCGCTCGCATTACAGAGTTTCCTAAAGCTGCACCTCCTCCCTCTGTGTTTCCTTAGCTTGTCCTCCGTCGCTCTCCGTTGCGCATCTTGGACCTCTGATCTCTGATCAAAGCAGTGTAGAACAGTACCCCTGTTTCTTTTCTGCTTACCCCACGCTCTTTCGCCTGCACGCTCGTTTTTTATCCCTTTTGAGGTTTCCCCGTCATGTTTACCCCACCCCCATCCCCTCGACCTCCAATGAGGGAAGTAAGCCCACCACCTGTTCTCGAGGCTGGGCTAGTCTCGCCTTTTGCTCCAGCGGAGGCAAAACGTCGCATTGGTCGCAGGACAAGATGGGCAGTCATCCTAATGCCACTAATCCTTGTCATGATCACTGCCTACACGCGATATTTTATGCATCCGATGGCCTTTGACATCTTTTCTGAGGGTCCGGCAAGTGTTTCGTGGAGGAAGCTGGCCTCGGCAGGCCTTTCAACGCCGCACAAGAGACATAGTCCAGAAGCACGGCAGCTTGCCTCTTCATCGTCTTCGTCTTCGTCATCATCTTCGTCCGCACCAGCCGCCAGTACGAGTCCCTCACCGACAATACCTGCAAACGCCCCGGTACCGACTGTCCCCTCAAGCCCTCCTACCCTCCCCACACCCTTTCCCCAGCCCTTCGATGCTGATCTAACGCAGAACTTCTCAAGTCTGTCATGCTTCAACTTTTTCTCTAATATGACAAACACCCAACCCTTCCGCGCCTGCCGCCCAATATCTTTGCTCATCGATACTTCTTCGGCTTTCATTAACGTCGGTGCAGCCATCTTTGCCACACTAATAATTACTTAAAACTTGGTGTCTACAGGCGCAGGCCAATCTCACGCTTCTCAACACCCTGATTTGGGGTACGTGCAATACCAGCCTCGGTAGTAATCAGTGTGTAGCGAACATGGCTTGGTTTGCGAACAATCTCAAGACGGCATGTGCAAAAGATTTGGAGGATCAGAATGTTCTGGCGCTTCAGACACTCAACGGTGAGCGGCTTTCCTCTGAATATACTCTCTTGAACTAGAGCTAAACCTACCTCCAGACCTCCAGGCGTATTCGGTGATGCGCAATGCCGGATGCCTGACGGACCCCACCTCGAACACTTATTGCTATCTCAACGCCGTACGAAATTCCAGCCCTTCGGAATTATACTTCTACGGCCTGCCCCTCGGGACAGCCCTTCCCAAGTCAACGACGCCAACATGCTCCGCGTGCACCCGCACTGTCATGGGCTTATTTTCAGCGGCGCTCCTCGATCCTGCGCAAGCCGCCGTGCTGACTGGGCTTAAGAACACCTATAGTGCTGCAGCTAACGTCGCAGACGCACAGTGCGGATCAGGATATGCAGTGACAATGAACGGCGCTGGTGGGATGTTGGCGCGGGGACTGTCATGGTGGGTCGGAGGTGCGGTCGCGTTCGTCTGCACCACGCTGCAGCTATGGCCGTGATAGTATGTGCTGGTTTTTTTCATTTCATCCTTCTACTCCTTTACCTTTAGATGTAATTTATTTTTCTCCACTTTCAACCCCCTTCCCCCCGCCGTACTTTTCTTCTTCGCCGTTCATAGTTTGGGCTTTTGAGAGGGTTTCATTTGGTCTCACCTATACACGGAAAATCAGGACTTTTGCTATTCTACTGCCACCACCATAACACGTCCATCCTACCCCCTACCCCGCTGCTGGCACGACCCCGCATTCAATGTACCCTACGCTAGCATCTTACGCTCGCCTGACACGTTTTTTTTCTGTTGATTAGTTATTTGTCCTCGACACATCCCTATCACCCCACCTTACCAGCTTTACCCCACCCCCACGACCTGCACGGATATCCTCCATAGACCTCCCAGCACACCCTGACCCCCATTCCTCGCCCGGCCAGTCCGGTGCTGAGCTCTTTCCACGGCTCGCCCGTATCAGCGCATATTTTTGGGCACCGGCTCTTAATACATCAATATGCACATGCTCTCCAAGTCATGAATATCGGGTATACTGAGTACGCACTTCAATGCCTCTCTGAAATCGGGCCCGGTGTGCACGGTGCGCATGGTCTTATCCAGAGAAGCCTCGGCAAACTTTGGAACCCCCAGGTTCGAGACACCAGGCCTCATGTCTATTGTTTTTTTGACTTCTAAGAATCCGGATGTTTTTCCCACATTCTGGAACGCCAATCATGATGTGGACGCCCACTGGACAGATCCATCATGCCATTGCAATGCATTCAAGTACGTCTGATAAAACATGGGAATTACACACGCCTGCAAGAAGGTAGCCCTATGTAACCTGAACAACAGGAAGTGCAGTAATGTTGACAGTAATGAGAAGGTGCAAATACAGAGAAGATGTCCACGAGACCGTCTTGTATCAGATATTCGTCAAATCATACTTCGAAGTCCATGTCGTGATACGTAGATGCAACGTCCTGGAAGGAAGCGACAAGGTCCACTGAGGGAAGGAGACCCTAGGAAGGATGGGCGGAAGGCCATGGGACATGTCGACCCTGACCAAGGGAAGTGCTGTGAAGGCCTGGCCGCAACCTGGGGCAAGTATTGACATAATAGAACAGATGGTAAAGGGACTCGTGAGTCGCTGCGGTAGACCGTGGCGGAGTAAATACACCCCATCCAAATGGTAGAGGATTACAGCAGTGAGCTTCCCCACCGACCGGTCTCTGGTCATGGATGAGCTTCGCAGTCCGTCGTGTCCGACGTGCTCTGAGTTTCCATGTCCGTGTCTGACCCGTGCTCTGGTGCCTCCTCGGTGTGCGCACATAGATGGCTGTCAAGTCGGAAAAAGGGTGACATTAGCAACGCCGTCGGACGACCAGGATGAAACACTGACATGACTTCGGGTAAACACTCAAAGCCATACTCCTCGACAGCAGCATGAACCCTCCTATCGAGCTTCTTCAGCAACTGTTCGAGGACCTTCCTAGGGCAGCCAGGCGGGATCATCCACGAGCCACGAGCCCTGCCCGTCGTGTACGACATTCTCCACCCCTGAGCATTGGGATCTGTCTGCCGCGCCAAAGTGCCCATGTATCCCAAGTACATGTAGCATGCCCAGCACGGCGGTTGATTCATGCCTACCGATTTCTCCGCGACCGAGATATTTCGTTGCTCGAGGTAGTGGATCAGTTGTAGCTCAGAATGGAGTATGGGGGTCACGGCGCCGCCCTTCGTCCAGAGCTTGGAAACCTCGTCTCGCTGAGCCATCTGGTCGTACTGGTGATCCTCTAGGTTGTCAAGCGCGAGGGCGTTCAGCCCGAGAATGTGCTTGACTTTTATGTTCGGCGATGATGCCCAGTAGAGTGCACGCGGGGGGTGTCTGTGGCTTCGAACGATCCAATTCGCTACGATGCCTCCGCTGGCTTTTATAAACTGAGAAACGCCTTCCTCTCCCAGGATAGTCAGAATATATGGCATGGTAAATTGCACAAAACTCTCGCAACCGAACGAGTAGCGCGCTATCTCGTAGATGCGTCTATATAAAGCGTACAGGAAAACCACTGGAAAGCGGGCGTTAATATGTCATTGGCCAATCGAAGCGAGGAGACGTTACGGACAATCATCATGATCGAGTCTCTCGTGGAAGCGTGCCCCAGGTGTTACGACATCTCGGAAAAATGTTGACTGGATCATTAACGCACTCAAGCGCAATACGAGTGACGTGAATTCGGATCTCTCTTTGGGGTTAAGCTTCTCTAGAGGCTTGTTTTGGTCGTGAAATATGAAGCTCTTCATGGTATCGATCATACTATGGTGGCCCCGATAGCCAGTTTTAGGCCGCAACCGACGCCCTAAATAATTTCCTTGGACCTCATCTGCTAGCGCAGCGAACCCTCTCGATACCTCACCTGTCGGATTCACCTCGAGCCAGATCGGAATAAGGTCCATGAAATGCTGCCAATTTTTTTCTGGTGTGCAGCCTTGTACAGTGCCTATACGCTCCAGTTTCCGAAAAATTTCGGGCAAGGTATGTTGGGACATTATGTTGGTGAGGCGCCGATGCATGAGCGTCCGGTCGAGATGATCGTCCTTCATGGAGAGCCGTAGCGTTTTCATGAGAATGGCGAGTCTTTCCCGCTCGTCTCGTGCGGGTAGCTGTCCATTGGGTTTGGCTAAATGTAATGTGATGTGGCCCCGTTCGGTGGAGACAGCCACTGCGATGTCGCCATACGGAATCGAGGAGTCGGATTCTAGGAAAAGAGATATCCAGTTGAGACTGCTGATTAGATCCTGGTCGAGCGCGAAAACGCCGTCAAAGTTGGTGGGTCGACCTGTTCCTAACTTCTCTACTATGCGCAGACCAGCGAGGATATCGAGCTGCAACCCATCGAGGCCGCGACGCAACGTCGCTGGACTGCGCCGGCTGCGCTTTAGACTCATGGGAGGAGGCATGAGTGACGACCTGGAGGTGGGAGATATAATACGGCATCATTGTGCTGTACGAAAGCTGTTAAATAAACAAGGTCAAGGCCACAAATACTTCCTCGGAGCGGAATCAGGGATGACAGAAGCGCGATCGGTCCTGGTGCTCACTGCCATGACCTCCGCCACTTGAGATAGATACCCTTCCTTTGCCTTTCCTCATCCAATTATTGTGATTTTTTTCGGTCTCTGAGTGGCTCCCTTGTGCTCCCTTTTGCCACTGCGCGTTACATCCGGCAATGCACTGACAGGCCGCCTGCCACTGACCTGACCGATGTCTCCCCGATCAGACAGCTTATCACCAGTCCATCTCTCTGATATATGTTCGCACGGCGTTCATAGCGCAAACGAGTACAAGGGTCCGAAGAATCTATCCGGTTATGGTGCGTCTGATTTGCAGTGCCGTCTGTTTGTCAGCACAAACCTCACACAAGCCCCAATTTTGTCAAACAAAAGCTGTACATCTGTGCAGTGCCACTCGACACCATTCCGCGATGGTTTACAGATCTGGGTCCCAAGCCCAACTTCCCAGAATATCATTTTCCCCATAGATCGTCTCCGAGCCTCTGGTACACGGTCGTCACCAGGCCTACATACAACCACCGCCTGAAGGAATTCTTTTTTGGGGAAAAGAATTTACAGGATTTTATGTACTGCAATCAGAAGATTATTATATCACCACCTTGTAGCTATGTTTTACGGAGGTATTCTCTTATCCATGGACCTCTATGGGCCCCAACTCGTATCTCCCCAAATCGCGCTTCCCAATGGCCTCTAATGAATGGTTTAATTCGATTCCCGGAGCATATTCAAACATCTAGAAGGCAGGATAGCCTCAATCCTACTAATATATATTCGTAATTATAATTGGCCAGCAGGCGGCGCGATACCATTGCATTCCGGTTGAACGGATTTCGTGACCTCACCCTCACACTCGCGTCGAAATGCAGGCTCAGGTACGGGAATTCGAATTCCTTGCCGGCGGCTCCCTTTTTCCGGCGCCTTCAACTTTCCTACTTTGTTCAAAACTATTGGCCCCATAATGGTGGTATCGCTGATCATTTTTAGCACCTTTTAGTACCCATTTGTCCGTGTTCCTGTCCAATCAGCCCTGACTAGAGCGACATGTTAAATTACAATATCAAGTCTTCGGCGTGTAACCCGCGACTCCATGCATAAAACACCCTTTGCGGGGCGTTTTGCTATATATCCGTCAATTACTTCAATTTTCCTATCTGTGTTGTGTATTCATTCATAACTCATGAACTTCCTCGGTGAAAGACCTTTGTATTACCTCGCTTGAGTAATATTTTGACTCTCGAACTCATTGAACTCCGAGACGGGCCACCCTCAACAACCGTGACTTGGATGCAGGTAGCAACCCCAAGTCGCCTAACCCCTCCGATGATAGATTATCCGGTACTTGCCACTGTGGTGAATTGCTCGATGTGTATGCCTTTTCACAACTCGGGAAAGGACCGGCTTTTAAATATAAATAGAAAATCTATTTTATCGCACTCTACGAAGTCTACAGATGCATCAACTCATTATCACCGATATTTCTTAAGCCATAATTTGAATAAATCAAAGTAAGCATCACTCAGCGTGCGTTTCAAGCCTCTGAAATCTATCGTCTTTTGCGCCTCTCCAATTATATTTTCTGAAGAACAAATTGAAAATATTTACTCATCTAAGAAAGCTAACAGGTAATTTCATACAAAAAAACAATCTCCCAATAAAGGTAAGTGCATGATGGCCTGGTGGTCCATAGAGTATCCTATCTCGAGGGTTTGACGGCCACCCCACATTTGTATTTCAAATGAATCAAACCCAATGCAAGGCGAGTAGCGTAATTGATCAAAAGTAGAATGAAAAACTTCGTTTCGGTAGGCTTTAAAAATGGGGTGCACTACTAGAGCTTACTAGATGTGTACTCAGGCTGAGGAACAGCCCCCTCCTCGGTATTCAGGCTTCCTGGCCAAGGCTTCAACAGCCCAGTTCTTCAGTGGACTATCCGCAGACTGGCTGAAGAATTTTTCCACATATCCGCCTATCTTTTAGTCTTTCTCCCTTTCGGCGCAGGCGCAATAGGAACACCACGAAGCGATAGCAGTCTACAGGCGAGAGATGTCATAACGGTATATAAGATGCTCATCAAACATATATGTGTTCTAAAGAGCACGTCAGGTTCCCAAAATCTGTTAGAAAGAAATGAGAAGAACAAGCCTTGTCATCATCTATGCCCGACTTCCAGGTACACGTAACAGAGGCGATGGTTCCACAAGTCAAAATCTCGAATACTGGTTGTCTATAGATACCCAGGGCAGCCAGAAAACTGACAGTTGCCACACTGTTCATTTGCAATTGACTCTTCGCCGCGACAGCTCCTTTCCCAGGCTCGGTGTGTTGGAGGAGCACGATTGGGAACTGCAGTTTTACATCATCATCTAGTTCCTCGCTGCCAGAAACTGACTCGTGGTTCGGCATCATGGGTTGATTCTTGTCCGAAACCCCTTGAGAAGCCTCTGCTACCGCGCGCTGTTCGGCAGGGCCAAATAAATTTACACGAACAAGGGCGGTATCGTTGATTGTCTGGATTAGTTGTTCCTTCTCTATGGCGGAAGGGCAAGGAAAGCAAACGACCACAATAGCGTCCGCGATACCCGTCGAAGGCTCAACCTTCCCGTGAAATTCCAACTCGGTTGAGGCCCACGGATATCTCAAAGGACGGATCTCCAGCAAGAGATCAGATCGGTCGGTGAATGCATACTCGCCCAACACAGAATATGACCTGAACTTCACCAAATCCGAAGCGTGGAGTTTTATATAGAGCTCAGCAAGATCTCTGTGCCCATTCTTTACTCGCTCCATGGCTGGGTTTTTGGGATAATTCAGGGACTTTCGCAGCCTGCGTAGCTCGTATCAGAGGGTGGCAGTTGTCGTGAGAGGGTTAGGAGGACTTACGAAACACGCAAATGTTCAAAGCTGAGAAATCGATGAACCAGGATATTGAAAATGTGGTACGCGCTGTTTTTGCACAGGCTACCACTTCGACTGAGGTGCTCCGCGTCGACAGATAAGTCCATTGATGCAGATAACTCGTCCGAAAGACGTTGCGACATTACGCGGCCGTCTTCGTCTCCAAGGATATCCTTCACCCCTTCCTCAGTGTGGTGTGAGACTAGTAATTCGCGAAATTTTGATGTATGGGTGTTTGTCGGTGGTAAATCGTACTGTAAATTTCTAATGTCGAAGAACAAATATATTTAAAGGAATGCTCAAGACACACCAGTGAACTCCAGTGCGTGGGCCAAAACGGCCTCGTCGCGCTTTCGTACGTGGCAAGCATATCATTTATTTGCTCAATGATGCCAGGTTTGATTTTCTTCGCTTCATTATGCTGAAAAAGTAGGAGGGATACCACGTTCCTTTCGAACAGAAATGAAGTGGTTGATCTCATGCGTCGATGGATCCGGGATTGCCCCATTACAAACCTTTTTAATATCTAGTTCTCAGTATCCTCTAGAAAGGGTGAAAATGCTGTCCATAACGGTAGTTACGTAGTTGCTAGTAATGATGCGAACATCACCAAAAATGTCAAAAACATATATTGAAAAGACACACTCATAATAATCTTCATTATCAATTGGCAGTGGCATTATACTGTCGATATTTATCAATATATGGCAGTCGAGGTCCTAGGGATGGTAACTTACTTCGAATATCCTTCAATGGTTTTACATGGGTCAGCGTGAGCCAGATTGTCATTCACCCAGCGCGATACTCCTGATAGGATTCTGTTGTTCCACTCCTTTTTGGAAAGGAGGTCGAAATCGATGTGGTCAGCACGCCAAGCCAATGGCCGGATGCTGGGACTTGAGGCACCTTCACTGACCTCGTCAAAGTGGCTACCTAGAGACAGGATAAAATGTGCTAGGTGAAGCATAGAAATAGGGTCAGCGATATCAAAGACTCCGAGGCTTGGGTTCGGCTTTTCATCAGCGCAATATGCCAGGTGGACGATCTCATTAACGTGTTCCTCTATATATTGTTTTTTTCATCGTCATTCCCATTTCCAACCCCTGACTCGGAGGTTTTATTTTCCAAAACAGTATCCGGCAGAGCAATGTTTTGGGACTCTGTACTGATGGGCGGAGAAACGGAAAGGGGTGGTTCATCGGACGAAATTGGTGAACTCCCGGAGATATGATCAAGTGAAGGGTTGTGATGGGTGTCTTCCAAAGCGTTGTACTCGTCCGTGCGGATGATGTGGGAGATGAGAAAGACGGCTTCATCATAGGGTACTTCGGAGCTGTGTCGAGATGCACGAGGAAGGATGAAAGAGGTTTTGATGCTGTTCAGATTCTCGTCAGTCAGGACGATGAAAAGATCAGGGGAAGCACCAGGTCAAACACACGTTGTAGATAGTTCGTTGGAAAGAGAACCGATCAAGTGAGCGAAGATGAGGCACCAATATGTATCAGAGTATATGCCACCAAATTGTTCAACATCAGAAACTAGGGAGAGCAAGAAATCCAAACTATCTGTGATTTTTGAGTCTAAAGTTCCCGAAGGAACAGAATCTGCGAAATCGCATAAAAATCGTCTGCAAGCATTGCACTAAGAACTCGAGAGGATCTGGAAGAAAGACCATCACGCAAATTAGGGCTAAGCGTGGTAATGAGGAATGAAGGAGGTCGGAGAGTGGCTTGACAGAGGCGGGCCATTCGCCGTCAAGGATACGGTGGAAAACTGGCTCCATTTGAAGGCGTTGGAGAGGCCTCGAATATATGATAAGTCAGGCTTGTGCTTGTTAGTGGTGATTTAATTGTGTACTGTTAGCAGCGTGGAATTTCTTTCCAGCCTAGGAATCGAAAACGTGCCCGTTTTTGCGATTGTCACATGTGGAACGGAAGCAGATGTTTTTTTTGCACTTGGAAGTCTGAAAATTTAAAGGTAAATCAGAATACAACTATCTTTGCCCGATTTACTCACTATTAATGCTCTAGCTCACCCAATGGTTTTTTGCAATTTCTTACCTTCCTGTTTCATCTACGCGACTACGCGGATGATCTCAGAAGAAAAGTGGAGGGAAAAGCTGGTGCAGGATTCAGAGCGATCAAACGCGGCGAGGAAAAAAATGTGGACTGCCTCCAGCCTATTTCCCAAACGTGAAGAAGATGCAGACAAGACAAGTGAAACGGCCAATACCTGACAACCGTGGGATTGCCCGAGGCTGTTACTAACAACTGTTTCTCATGAAGTATGACGATAACGTTAGATAGTGGGTTGTTATGTATACATTATATCATGGCATGCCTGTTAAGAGTCAAATGGAGTCGGAAAGTCGACAAGAAAGTAGCAGGCAAGTTTGGAGCGGATAGAGCCCGCGGCGCTGACAGCTGATGATAAGTATTCTTGTATGCGGATTGCACATCGTTCTGGTCTTCACCTCCGCCTTAGTCGTCATTGGCATCACTTCGAGTTGGTATCTCCTGCATGTTCGGCTTCCTTGTTAAGTGCTTCGGCCGACTGGCCTAGTACTACCAACCTCCGAGTCGTCGGTGTAACCACTTGATGCATTTTGTGCTGGAGTATTCGCGGGCGTGCCTTTGGGATCGTCTGGGGAGTGGCTCTGACCCACGCCCGCCGATAACTAGCGAAACGAGAAGTCAGAGCTCTGTCCAGATACACGCGGAAGGATGAATAGAGTTTTCACGCTGTGGACGTTTTTGTTAGTCGAGATTGAGAGTAATCAAATGAAGTACAGACGTTGAGGGACAGGGAACCCACGACGTGAGTGAAGAATGGAAACCAAAATGTGTTTCTAGGGAAAGAGTCGCTGAATCGCCGCATGTCGGAAACGGTTGAGAGTATAAAATCTACGTTTTCTGCAAGTTTCGACGCTGTAGATCCAGAAGGTCCATCGTCACCGAGAAATAATTCTGTCGGTAGTTCTTCGAGGAGAGGGACCACCCTGGAAGGTAGCCTAGCGTGCAAGCACGGGGTAATGCACCGTGAAAGTGATGGATCCAGGGTACAGTTGCAGACAAACAAAGTCAACAACTGGGGTTTTGAGTGATCAACTGATTTTTTTTTCGCCAAAATCTCAACGGATTTGAACTCACGAGGTGAAAATACGTCGAAAAACACTTCTCCGAAGTTTTTCCCACGGGTTTTTGGGTCCCGCCAAATTTTTGGCCATTTTGCCCGAAGTTTTTTAGGCGTGTGATGGGGTTTCAATGACCTCCAAGTACTATAACCAACCATAAGTTCGTCAACCCCGGTATCTCGTCAGGTCACATCAGTCACACCTGGCGCTCAAGCCGCAATCAAACTCCGCTTGACCCAAGAGGCAAATCGTCATCAATCCAGAGCCGAGTAGCAAGAGTCGCGCATTCGTCAGGTTCGACGCGGTCTCGTCCAAGGCCAACACGGTCTACTGTGAGTGTACTTTATGCACCGTTGAACATTATTTATATGTAAAGAATCAGATTATTTCATTCTATGCCAGATCATATCTGGACGGATAAGGGTATGCAAAATTTGATGACGTGGGCAAGGAGTACATCTGGAAAAGTGCCCTGCCTCCAGCGCACACAGTAGGGTTAGGGAGTCAGGGAGCCTTGGAGCCAGGTACCCC
>JABCKI010005963.1:0-22184 GCA_018282025.1 Sphagnurus paluster
TTAACATGTTAATAACATGTTAATAACACGTTAGAAAATGGCATGTTAGAAAATGTCGACTTTCTCACACAGCCTTACTGTGCACCGCCAACGGCCCCGGCGGGTATATCCTATGTAAGCCTACTACCGGATTCCTGAGGATATTCTGAGCGAGATCAGTGTCTATCCACCCATTGATTTTATAAACATCTTGGTGAGAATCTTGATGAAGTATGGTATATAAACCTTTGTGATTTGATGAGTAATCCTACTGCACAGTGGAAATGGCCTGGATACAACCGAAGGATTGTGACTTCAAACGGTACTTAGCATCCACCCGGCCGAAATATGCGGAAAAAGATGGCGCTGGTTGAAACAAGATATAGTCATAGAATTTTTTAAACCCGTCCTCAAGGAGTAGGCAGACTGATATTATTAATCAGAGTGGCAGATCGATCCAAAGCTGCAGTAAGAAACATATAAATTTCTAGTCCACTGGCAGATAGTTCACTTGAATTCCACACTGTACGCCGAATGGGAATGGGAATTAGTTTGTTGAGATATGAAAGTTCAGTTGTATAGTCGCTAGCTCTTAGAGAGATATCCGTATGAATGGCATTGTTCAGTGTTCGACGATTATCGTATGCCCTGTTTCATACTTCACACCCAACGCGACTTGAACCTCAGGCCAACCACCTAACATCAAGCAACCACGAAAAAACGCACCTTCACATGCGCCGGTGGGGGAGGGCCCATAGCCTGCGCTCAAAGGTCTTAGATAGGGAAGGGTAATAAGAAAGCCTAGATACAAGCACGTACCGAGCTCGAAACGTTCGCGCCTGAGAATAGTCGACTACTGCGCGCCTTGGGCCCCTTTTTCTTTTTCCAAGAGGCCCTCTGATATGCAGGGTGCATCATACCGGTGTCCTCACCGTCCATAGTAACATGCTGGTTGCGGCTCATATCCTCCAACGGGATCGGCTCCTGGTGCAAGTGCGGATGCGTGTGATGCCAGAATGGATGTAAACGGAATTGATGTGTGGTATGATCTGCGTGTGGCGTCGCAGCGTTGACATAGGCAGGGGCAGGGTACTCAAGCGCACGCCGGCGTTTACGATTCTCACGAAGGACAGTGCGCAGGCAAAGGATGAGCGCCGCGAGGAAGAATCCGCCTGCAGGAGGATAGATGTTGGATGTGAAAGCATGGACTCGTTGAGGATGACCTTACCGACGACACAGCCTGCCACGAGAATCTTCCAGAGTACGAGTCTTCGGTAATCGATTATAATGCCATTGGGGTCCAGTTCGGTGGGTGTAGGAGCATGTACTACAAGATCAAGGGAGGATGGCCATGTCCTGGATGTCCGTGGGGTGAACAGGGCGGTCATTAGACGACGCGTATAGGGAAGAGCGAAGAGATTTATGAATGGATATCATTCATGCACAACAGGTCAAGCTTGATTCAAATGTACCTGACGAGATCAAGGTATACATCCCAGTTTCAGAAAAATTAACAAATAAGCGCAGGAAGACAAATTCCACCAAAAGACGATTTGAAAAGTCTGATAGAGATTTGCTAGAACAAAAAGTGGTCCATCTACAACACAGCGAATCGTAAGAATGCTCCAAATGAACGCGGTATACAAGTATATCTGAGCAGAGCTAGATGAGCCTCTGATACCTATATCGAAGCTTCAACGAACGCCTACATTCAAGACTCGAAACACAAGACCCCTTAACTTGGGTATAGAACCGAAACGAAACACAAAAACGCGAGACGCCTGTCCATCTGAATGCCCACCAAACATGTCAGACTCGGCCGTACCCTCCATCCTCAAGGAACTTCGATATTCGTCCGACGAGGACGTGTAGGCCAGCAAGCCATCGCGCAAGGGCGACATCGAGCTGAGCGACATCACCGCCCTGCGCGATACGTGCGTAGAAGTCAGGACGGCGGGGGACGGCGCGAAGGGCGACCTGGACAGTACATGTCAGATATAGATATGGGGATGAAGATCAACACAAAAAAGTAAAGAAGTTAAGAGGTAAAAACGTGAGATAAATGGCTTATACAAGAGAAATTGGGAACGGGGACGCGAATGGGAAAACGAAGATTTACTTACCCCAACAACAGAACGAATAATGAAGGAGTGGTGATGGCTCAGCACCACGTCATAGGAGCGCTTAAAGCATGCATAAAGCTCTGCTGAGGTATCGCTCTGCATATTCTGTAATGATGCGCAGGTGAAAGAGAGTCCTCTAAAAGATGCAGCGATCAGACATCGTTCCGAACGCAACAACCAGGAAGAAAAATGAACATACCTCGTAAGTCGGACCAAGCACGCCGTCGCATCCTTCTTCCGCTCCCTAGCTTCTTTCCGAACCAGATCCTCCAGTGTACTTGATGCCTCTTTGTTCGCCTCGAATCGTGAGCGCACCCCCTAAAGTAACATAACATTGAGTTGGTGGATCATTAGGAGGCAAGAAAAACGTACTGCGATATTACCCCGAATGTCAGATTGAACGAATCCAAAGACACCTGTACCGAGGAGATCTGGGCGTGTTTAAAGTCAGGATCGTTTGAAGTCTACAACGACCGATTGGAGGATAAAAACACGTACCAAAAAGCTGTACCAGCCCATCTGAAGCCTCTAGAAATTCAGCCGTGTCTACCCCAGCGTCTGTCACGCGTACATCGGCAAAAGACTATCAAGAATTAGAGCCATCATCGATCCACCTGACATTCAGCTCACCTTGACTGTCTCGAAATACGGCTTCATCGTGATCAGGTATCTCTTGAATTTAATCTCGCTTGCGAGGGTGTGTGAGAAAAGTGAGGGAGGAACGAGACAGTGGGCAGCATGAGGATGGCATGCACGTTGAGCCAAGGTGGGATCGCGTGGCTGAGGCTCGTGCGTAGGGCTTCACGTTCTCGGCCGGCCCGTGACCGATTGTCGATCACGTGTGAAACGCGACGCGACGCATTTGCTCCAGTTTCAAAGCTCGATCTAGTCGATATTGGTCAGGTGCTGAACCTATTGATTTACGATTACCTAAAATGACGGGAAAATCAATTCAGAGGATGTGTATTACATTTGTATGCACTCGTCGCTGAAGCAGTTATTTATTCCGAGCGATGCACAGAGCGTAATGTTGGGCTATTTTCCCTTTCTTCGTGTATCTTTAGCAGGGCTTTTAAGGAAATGCATAAACACAAGACTATAATTAACGTGTAATTTTATTGAAAGCCACTATCGACTTGGAGAGGCCGAACAAGAGAGGCAGCTTGTGACTGGATTCGTAGACTCCGCCTATGATCGGGTATCGGGTATGGTGTAACGGCTAACATTGCCGCCTCTCATAGTATATTTGAGACTCCTACGCGGCAGCTCGGGGTTCGATTCCCCGTACCCGAAATTGTCCTACAACTCGTAGCCTTTTTATCCAACACTATGTGCAACGCTGGATGAAAGGGCTGTAAATTAAAATTTATGTAGCGGGTTGAGTGATTTGTTCTATCTGAAAATTACACAAAATGTTTCCCTTGAATCAGGTCCTAAAACTCTACACCCCTACTGATTGCTCCAACTGCCGTAACCATCCCTCGATCTCCCTCAAAGAAAAAACCGTAGTAAACTGGAACGCTCCCGTTGCATTCAACGCCGGCAAATCATACGCTCCCAAGCGGCGGCACACACATCCGGGCGCCCGGTCCTGGACGAAAAACACACGGCACCTCGACCTGCGCAGGGCGCGCGCAAGCATACCGTCGAGCTGAGAGAGCGCACGCGTCGCCTCAGCGTCGGTGCTCTTGTCGACTGTGCGCCCAGGCGGGGCGCAGCTGGGTGCGTACCACCGCGTGACGAGCACGAGTACCTGGAGGGTCTGCGGGAGCCCAGAGGTGCACAGCGGGGCGAGCTGGGTGAGCATGCTAGGCGGGGAGTGCATGTACATTGTAAACATCCGCAGCCGGGCTGGGAGGCGCGTGAGGTGCGGGGTGTAGACTTCATGCAGTAGGGAAGGACATTTTTATATTTTCACGATTGGTAGAACATTAAATGTTAGCGAGGTAAATAGTGCTAGAAGAGCAGGTGTGAGGACTTACTGTGCGTCGAGGGGCAGTCGTCATAGTCGTCAATACGCAACACGCGGAGTGTGTCGTACTTGGACTCGGGCACGAGCGCCCACATGTCGCGGATATCCGCGCTGCGCGTGTGTGCGTAGAGGACGAGGCGGCGGAGGCGGGTGAGGGTAGGACTCACGGCGTGCAGAAACTCGCGTGCATGCGACACGGCGCTGAGCTCGAGCGAGCGGAGGCGCGCCGCAGGGGCGGCCTTGGGCATGTCGTGCAAGTGTATGTACGCTGGGCGTGGGGGAATACAGCTGTGGGCGTAGGGAAGAGATGCTGATGGATGCAGTCGCTAGTGCTGGCCCGAGGAAGGCGGCGAAGTGGCCAGTGTAAGCGCAGACGGGAATGTCGACCAGGGCGAGCGATTCGATATTTCGCGCGTTCGTGAGCCTTCGGATCGCGGGGAAGGGGCAGGGGAGACTTTTGTGGGATACGCCGTATCGGGGGTCGTTGGAGAGGGAAAAGGTTTTGAGGGCGCCGCGCTCGACGAGCTCGGAGATCAAGATGGGAAGATAGCTGCGATCGCTGATCCACCCAGTATCGTAGACGAAGAGCTGGCGGATAAGGCGCACGATATCAGCACGGGGTGGGCGGAGGAGGTCGTAAAGCTGATAGCAGGCCAGTTCGGAGCGGATGTGGACGGTACGATATAACTGTCTGCGAGAGGATATGAGAAAGGTACGACAGACTAGAGCGCAGTTGCGCAATGCCCTTTCATCTTCATGCAAAAATTCGAGGATGGTGTCGATAAGCTCGAGTGGAAGGCGAGGAGAGCGTGTTCGAGGCTTGCGGATTGGATATTGGGGCTTTATCTCAGTATAATACGCTGGTGGGAGTTGGGTTCTGTACATTGAAGGCGAGTTGATTACGACGGTGGGATCAAGGCTACCGTTATTTATACCAGCAAGCCTTTCGTCGACTGGGTTTTTCGATGGGGAAAATGTACAGAACAAGACTCACTCGAATTCCACCTGTCAGACACGATGGTGACGCCATAAATTACGTTGCTTGGCTGCCAGAATGAATGCAAAACTTGGAAGTACACAGCGCTGCATGGCTTTGGACAGCCCGGCGCATCAAATGTACAGCATCACACAAAAGTACAAAAAATAGGCTTCAGGTATGAACACAAGAAGCATTTCTTTTTTCATTCTAGAGGGAGTAGAAGACCAGAGCACAACAGAGCACCCAGTGTATCCAGGGAGCAAGAAGTCGAACAATAGCATGATAGTAAGGGCGTCCCTGAGAAAGAGAATGGAAATACAACGTGTTGAAAGAGATGCATATTTATCATATCATACTCTCGATGTGGATAGAACAAAGTCAGGACGGTACGACGCAAAGCTACAGTGTGGCGGGCGCTGCAGGTGTTTCGGGAATTGCCTTGTTGGATGATATCCGGCACCTCCGGTCCGACCTACTTTCAGCTCTGACCATCGTCATCCTAGCACTGTAGGCTCGACGTCAAATCCTGGACTGTCTCTCCAGTTACCAATTTCAAATCCGAAAAAATCATTTGTGATCCTAGGTTCCTCACGTAGTTGACTACACTGGTGAGTTCCATTGCACCTCGCAAATAAACAACGGTTCCTCACTCACTTGAATATACTCGAGTAGACGATGGAACAACGTATTTTACTTCCAGCTTGAGCGTGGCGTGTTTTATGGATTGCGGAAACCATCAAGGTATGGTGCGTTGCTACTATTCCCACTTTCTATCTGATAGCTGAGCACTGAATACCTATCCTAGATGCATTGAAAGTTCATTCTACCTGGTTTAAATAAGAATCAGACCATCTATCGCTCTCTCATTCCTACTAGCGAACATTTGAAATCGAAGAACATCGAGTTTGGGATTTGTTGATTTCGCATTATAAAGAGGGCCTCCCCAAGGAGGGTCATGCAAATCAACGAGTTCTACTCCTCTACAACGTAAGTCAAAGACTACTTGTAACATAATGAAATCCAGCTAAACGTGCTCTCCTAGAAATCCATATCCGTTTGTCGAACCGATGCTGATGTATAGAATCTTTGGACAGAGTAAAAGAGGAATGGACACACGAGTTTCTAATTGTGTCAGTATACGAATTTCCCGCGTATAAATACCAGTCCGGCTGAATAATCTCCCCCAGAAGTCCCATATACTCACCGTTTATCATATCGATCTCAAACATGGGAACAAAGAATTCGGGCGCCAAAATTCAACGATCATCTAAACAGTGCCGGACTCCCGCTCTTCAGACGGGTCCCGCACTCTCGAACGGCACGCGAAATTTTGACCATGTAGCGCACCTATATCCCGGGGTTTATGCGAGAACTTCACAACCTTCTTCGCGATCACATCACCAGACACCGAAGCGCCATATGCAACTGTCCATATAACATGCCTTCTCGAAAACCTTCGTGATCACAAGGCAACCAGCATGAAGAACCAGAGGCAACTGTACACTTAAAACCATCTTCCTCAAGTTCCCTGCGACTAGCAACGCAAGATGCGTTCCGGCATCTCCCTCCTCTCTATCTTCAGTCTGTTCGCCTCCCTAAGCCTTTGCCTCGGCGCCCCTAAAGTATCCCTCACTTCTAACTCCCTCCTCGACCCCTCTGGCATCTTCTTCGTCTCATACGACGGCGTCGTCAATGTCAACTCCTTCCAGCTCTCGGGTGTACTCACCCACGGAAACTACCAATTCGCCGCCTGGTATACCTCTTCGCGCTCCGCCGTCCTCGCACGGCGCCAACTTCCGAATGGTGCATGGTCGACGCTGACGCTCCCGCACACGCTTTCCGTAAGCGACTCACACAATGTCATTGCCCTCGGTGTGTCCCCGCAGGATGGGAAGATCCATGTTGCGATGGACTGTCATAGCTCGGCGGTGTACTACACGAGCTCTGAGGCAGGCCTGGCGACGAATGGTGCTAGCTGGACTGCAAGTCGATTTGGGGTCATCGTGACGACGCTCGGGGGGTTGAACATCGGAACGTGCGTAGTCCTCCTTTTTCTCCTCTGAAGAACCACTAGCTCATAGAAAGTTTATAGCACAATCACTTACCCGCAATTCGTGGTGACCCCCGATAACCTCCTGCAGTTCGTCTACCGTTCGGGAGTGTCAGGCAACGGCGCTACCCAGCTCGCAGAGTACGCCGGCGGGGTATGGTCCAATGTTGGCTCGTGGGCATCTGCATCAGGGGTGTACACTGCACCGAGCGGCGCTACGTGTTCAGCGCGGAACCTGTATATCCATGGATTCACGTATGCGGCGGGGCGTGCACATGTTACTGGGACATGGCGGGAACAGTCGGGCGGGGTATCGTGCAACGGTGGAGGCCTAACAAACCATGATACGACTTACTTTTATTCGGAAGATAAAGGTGCGTGAATATAATTCCCTTTGATATGAGCTCGGAACTAAAGTTGTGCTGTATTCATAGGCCGGACATGGAAGAACAGCGCTGGGGCATCGATCGGCACGTCAGGCTCAAACCCCGTGAACGTCAACACACCAGGAATTATCGTTGACTCGCTTAACGCGGACCACGGGCTCATGAACCAGGAATCTCAGACAGTCGACTCCGCGGGTCAGATCCACGCAATAATCTCCTACGTCCCTGGTACGACCTCTTCCTCTCCCTCCTGGTCCTGCACGGAACTGATATCTTGATTCACACAGGCCGCTTCACACAATGTGTCACGAGCTACCAGGCAGACCGCACCGCCTCAGGGCGTGCCTTCCACGTGTACCGCTCTGCCTCGGGCACATTCACCAAGGTCGAAATTCCTTTCGCCCTCAACGCCGTCGGGCGCTCCCAGATCGTCATGGACGGCGCGGACAACGTGTACGTCGTACTCCCGTACATCAAGATCGCGACCGCAAGCAAGGCGAGCGGGTGGACGGACTGGAGTATCATGTATGATGGTGTGGCTGCGGGATTGAATGCATTTGGGGAGGTCACGGTGGACCGTGCGAGAGTGGCGAGTGGGGTGCTGTCCGTGCTGTACCAGGAGAAGAGTGTGGGGACCACGCCTTCGGCGGTGCGGGTGATTGATTTCGCGTTAGGCGTGTAGGTGCAACCGCGTGTACTAGGTCACTCAGGTATCTCCCATGTCTCAAAAAATCGATATGTCTATTTCAATTAATGTGCTCTCAACGGGCTACATCCTGTCGCCCACTCGTTAGATACGCTTGAGGGTTTGATGCGAGTATCCACGTCCCAATTTGCGTCAGGTTCTCTTTTCTTCTTCAGTAGAATTACTCACAATTCTCTTAGATTGGGTAGATATGGTTTACATCGTGATAACGCGTCCTGACACTGGCAGTGAGAATAGTGAAGACCGGGCCGGGAACTCACTGATCAATGCGATCATTTCTGGGCTTACGTTTTCTTCTCGAGTCCGTCGTTCGACAGTCGACTCGTCCGCCTACATGAGGCTTGCCTCTCGTTGGCCAGAGCGTGGTCACAAGAGCGAAATTCCAGTCGTATGTTGCCACTGACAGCCGCAGTACTGTTCCTGATCACCCCTGATCAGCCGACTGTCCAGTGTCAACGCCACTCACCAGTCCAGGCCGCCGCATATCCAACAATCTGAATAGTTCAAGACCATAGATTTGGCCTCCGTGATGGCCTCTTGAAACTGGTGCGACACAAAAACTCATACATCATCCTTGGTTGTTGCGAGACCAGTCAGACTTGGACTCGAGGCTTATGCCTGGCTTATCTCAAGATAAGCTGCCAGCGGCCATCACTACAACAAAACACTGAGCAGGGAAGAGCTGCTAGATCGTCTTTCAGTCAGCTGTCAGTTGCTAGTCCAGTGCCTCGGGGTCGGTCTACTGATATCTACTACAAAGTTTGCCTCCAGATTCCAGCACCTCAGAACACCGTAACTCGAACCTACGAAATCATATCTTAGGTCTGTTTTCTCTCTCTTAACATGTCAAGTATTAATTTGGACGTTACATTTTAGGCCGCTTCGATTCCTTGTATCAATGGACTCCGAAGAACACCTTTTCCTGCAGAGAATAGAGAACATCGGTAAAAGTAACGACATACATCTTTCTGATATCGAGCTTCGGCGGGGGAAATCGATACTCAGCGAAGCGCAACGGGGTACCAGGATCCCAGACCAAGCTATCATCCAGAATCTTCGTGTCGCGCTCGCTCCTCACAGACGTCTTCCCACTGAAATTCTCGCCGAAATATTTGTCCAGAGTATGGAAGACGACTTCCCTCGTGATCTTTCGATATCACCCTGGGCTTTGCGCAGCGTATGCTCTAGATGGAGGATCATATCTATTAACGAGCACCGTCTTTGGAGGCGTATCAATATCGCTAGCAGATTCAACGCCCATGATATGAAATGGGAACTCGCCTTCCCACTCCCCTTTCTAATCGGACACTTGATTCCCTCTCAAGGTTCCTTGTCGATCTCTCTGTCTGCACACAAAGCTTGGAGGGCCATGGAATGCTTGGTACTCCCTAACCTGCCTCGGCTCACCGAGCTATCGCTGTCACTCGACAGCTTATCTGACTTACTCAAACTACTCAACCATCCGAGATTCCAGATTCCGGAGACTTTGGCTCTTCGATTCCACATCTTTCCATTTTCCGCAGTGTCCTTGGAGCTTTCGGTCAGCGATATCGCGGCGGGGAGGGCCTTGACAACTGCCAAGAAGCTCAGGAAAGTAAGCCTGAGCTGTGCTGCGATGCAGGTCATTTGCAGATTGTTCCTTCGTTTTGATTTCCCTTGGGCACAGCTCGTGGAGCTTGATATCTCACACTTCAACGCCGACCTCACAAACATATTCGATATGCTTTCACGGTGTGTGTGCCTAGTGAAACTGTCTTTATCATTCTTCAAGGCATCTTCCCTATCCCAACTCGTTGGAAACTTTCCACAATCAGGTTCCCACCACTCCGTAACCCTGCCTTATCTGAAGCACCTGGAGCTTTCGGAAGTCCTAAACCACATTTTCAGACCTTTCGTCGTCCCTGCCCTCACGGAGCTAGTCATGAGGTGCGATTTCCTCCCGGCAGACGACATAGTCACCATGATCAGGAGGTCAAAGTGTTATATCTTGGAACTTCGACATCGCCCAGGAAATTATTTACACACGACAACGCACGACCTCTTGGAGGCCATTCCCCACATCAAAGAGTTTATTTGCGCTCCCGCCCTGATACGGGACGAGGATCTCCGTAATATAGGCCGCGGCTTCCTCTTGCCGCAGGTTGAGGTGTTGCACTGTGCTGTCACGTCACCCATTCCTTATCTTGAAATGATAGAGGCGCAGATGGCGTTAGCGCACCGAGGGGCGGAGGAGCAAGGGGGAAAACTCACACATGCGGAGGTGCAGGTTCAGGAGAACTTCGAGGAGTTCGACAAAGTTGTTGAAAGGCTTCGCCAAATTAATGCCGAAAATGGGACATTTTTCACTCTCACGAAGGTGGGTTGACCATGTCTTTTTGAGGATATTTAGCGTGTATTGATACACCACACAGACGTGATAATATGAAATAGTTGTTTCGTTGATTTCGATGGTGATAAAGCGTCCCTTTTTCCACTTGTTGACGCGATACTTGGAGTCTTTTGATAGGGAACGGTCGCTAGTCTAAAATGTGATACATTTTAAATGATCACGCACCACTTCTACTTCAATGAACTGTGAAGTTAGTTTAGAGTGACGATCCATTCGAAACTATTCGAAAGCCGTTGGCGGTGTTGAGCCGTCCAAAATATTCGGGATTGTCCGTAGCCGGGCGGCCCGTTCAACTGGAAGTCGACGAACACGTTCATCACACGTTGACTTTAGATCTGACTACGTTCTCGAGGTCTTCGGAGGCAAAAAGGCACAAACTGTCGACAGGTACCTTTTCGCTGAAATTTGAACTCGATAATTCCTAATCGATAGAAGCAGACATAGATGGACTCTGACGAATCAACTTTCTTGCAGAAGATACAAGATACTAGTAGAAACAGCCACGAATGTCTTTCTGAGAGAGAGATTCAGCGGGCTAAAGTGATCTTAAACGATGCACAATGCGGTGTCAGGATCCTTGACGAAGACGCTAGAGCCCATCTTCGCATCGCGCTCGCCCCTCACCGGCGCTTGCCCACTGAAATCCTTGCCCAGATCTTTGTTGAGAGTGCAGAGGACTACTTTCCCCATGATCTATCTGTATCTCCATGGGCTTTACGTAGTGTATGTTCTCGATGGAGGACGATATCGCTTAACGATATACGTCTCTGGAGGCGCCTTACTATCTCAAACACATACAACGCTTACAGCAATGAATGTCGGCTTTCTTTCCCGCTATCGTTCATCCTTGACCACCTTATCCCTTCTGAAGGGCCCTTCTCGATTTCTTTATCCGCGCACAATGCTTGGAAAACGATGGAAGCAATGATTATTCCCAACCTGCCCCGCATGATAGAACTGTCTCTATCAATCGACGATATCTTTGACTTACTTCATCTCATCACAAATCCTGAATTCCGGATTCCCGAGGTTGTAGCTCTCGAGTTTCGCATCCTTCCAGGCTTCCCCGTCTTACCCTCGGGGCTTTCTGCTACCGGCAATGTCATCGCAGAAAGGGGCTTGATGACCGCCCAAAAGCTAAGGAAACTCGAGTTGAGTTGTGCAGGGTTTGAAGAAATTTGCCGAGCACTCCTTCTCTTAGACTTCCCTTGGGCGCAACTCGTGGAGCTGGATATCAATAACTTCAATACCAATGTTCTGTACACTTTGAACGTGCTTAACCAGTGCCAAAACCTGGAGAAACTCTCTCTCTCGTTCACTCAAAGACACTCCCAGCCCCAACCATCCCAAGGCGTTGTACAATTAGCGCTCCGCCCTATGACCCTACCCCATCTGACTTTCATGGAACTGACTGACGCTGAGGACCATGTGCTCAGCTTCTTCATTGTTCCTGCCCTCATTGAACTGGTCGTGGACTCGAAATACCTCCCGGTCAACGAGGTAATCGGCCTGATCACAAAGTCGAGATGCAAGATATCAATATTTCGCCACCCCCGACCAGCCACATACCTGTTTTTTGCACGTCAATTGATCGAGGTCCTTCCCCACGTAAAAGTATTGATTTGTACCCCTGGTCTGATGCAACCCGAGGATCTCCGCGACATAGGCAGTGGCATCCTCTTGCCATATGTTAAAGTGCTGCACTGCACTGCCAGGTCACCACATGCATTTCTCAAGATGGTAGAAGCGCTGGTAAGTTTAGCGCGCTCAGAAGAAAATAAAATTGGCGGAAAGCTTCGGAAAGCTGAAACCCAGAACTGGGAAGAATCTCAGGAATACGGCGCAATCTTTGAGAGGCTCGGTGAGATTAATCGTGAGAACGGGACGCTGTTCACCATGAGACAGGTGAGATGAATGGGCACTGGTGGTACTTTGCCTGACTCTGAACGACATAGATTGGATAGCTTCAAGTTATTTCTGGAGAACTTGTTTCAGTATTGAAAGTGTCAGACTCGTGTTTGATACAAGAAGTTACAACTTGATCATTTTTGCTGATGATAGTAAATCCTACTCGGGGATACACTTCGAGGAGCTGCACGTTTGTTTATAGTAATCTGGAACACCAAAATTTCACAACTCTTTTCTGATAATCCCTGAAAATCTAGTGCACTGGGCCCCTGCTAGGCTGTGATTAAATCCTCGCGGTGGTCGAGGAAGCGCTCCCTCTTGAGAAAAGAAATTGAGCGAGTTTCACAGGCAAAAAGCATTGGTTGGACTGGCAGAGAAACTAAATACTCGACAGTTAATGATATTGGGGTTTGTTAACATCTTGCGCCACCAAGAGCACCCCTATGCAATTTCAAGTTAATATAAAAAAGACGACAAGGAGAGCTGTAGTAATCGACAATCTTGTGCATCAGTGAGAATCTAAGGGGCTGGCGTAATATACATATCGCTAAGAGCTTGTTCTGACGCGATCGTAGTCGTGTCGCCAGTGGATACAAATTCAATCTATGTACTTGTGGCTCGCTGATAAATGTATTTGGGTACTTATGGTGTAACGGCTAACAATGCCGCCTCTCATCCAATGACGCGGCAGCTCGGGGTTCAATGCCCCTACCCGAAGACTGAAGATGCGCAGAATATTTTGCAATGGCATGCACCCATCTTCTTGCAGATGATTTCAATCCTGCTGCATATAATTTCACTCATAGACAAACCTGAAAATAAAGGAAAGAGAATAGTAATGTTACCTACCCAGCGCGAAGTCGACTATACGCACCGCTGAAGGCGTCGTACCCATACTCTTCTCCTGATACAGTACCGAAAGCACCCCACTCGCCACCCTCGCACGGTCCACCGTGACCTCCCCAAACGCATTCAATCCCGCCGCCACGCCATCGTACACGATACTCCAGTCCGTCCACCCGCTCGCCTTGCTCGCGGTCACGATCTTGACGCACGGGAGTATGACGTACACATTATCCGCGGCATCCATGACGATTTGCGAGCGCCCGACGGCGTTGATGGGGAAGGGGATCTCAACCTCGGTGAATGAGCCCGAGCTAGAGCGGTACACGTGCCATGTACGACCGTAAGCCGTGCGGTCAGCTTGGTAGTTTGTTACGCATTGCGTGAAGCGGCCTGCAGGCGTGGTCTAGTCAATTCTCCATCACTTCTGTGAAGAAGAATGGGAATGGGCGTACCGGGGACGTAGGAGATGATGGCGTGGATTTGGCCTGCAGAATCGACATCTTGGGATTCGTTGTTCATGAGCCCATGGTCCGCATCCACGTGCGACCTGCACAAGCAGGAAGAACTTCGAATACACAACCACGCACATTTATCGTCTGAGTAAAAATAAGTTGTATCATGGTTCGTAAGGCCCCCACCGCTACACGAAACGCTGCCCGCTTGCTCCCGCCAAGTCCCCGTCACATGCAGACGTCCCGCCGAGTAGGTAAATCCATGGATATACAGGTTCCGCGCTGCGCTTGTAGCACTGCTCGGTGCAGTGTAAACCCCCGAAGCAGACGCCCTTGAACCGACGTTAGTCCACACGCCGCGAGCATATTCCGCAAGTTGGGTAGCGCCGTTAGCCGACACGCCGGAACGGTAGACCATCTGGAGCAGCTTATCGGGGGTCACCACGAATTGAGGGTACGTGACCACACTGTATCATTTGCAGGAACATTGTTAGATCATGTGTAAGTCAAAAGGAAAAGGCAAAGAAACATACGTCCCGATGTTCAAACCCCCGAGCGTCGTCACGATGGCCCCAAATCGACCTGCAGTCCAGCTAGCACCATTCGTCGCCAGGCCTGCCTCAGAGCTCGTGTAGTACACCGCCGAGCTATGACAGTCCATCGCAACATGGATCTTCCCATCCTGCGGGGACACGCCAAGGGCGATCACATTGTGCGAGTCGTTCACAGAGAGCATGTGCGGGAGCGCCAGTGTCGACCATGAACCGTTAGGGAGTTGGCGTCGCGCAAGGACAGCGGCGCGGGAGGAGGTGTACCAAGCGGCGAATTGGTAGTTTCCATAGGTGAGCACGCCGGAGAGCTGGAAGGAGTTGACGTTGACGACGCCATCGTAGGAGACGAAGAAGATGCCAGAAGGGTCCAGGAGGGAGTTGGAGGTGAGGGTCACCTTTGGGCCAGCGATGCAGATATTGAGAGACGCGAGGAAAACGAAGATGAAGAGGGGGGCGGGCAAACGCATCTTGCGTTCTTTTGAGCTGGAAGAACATCGTTTTAAATCCGAGGCGATGCCTCTGGTGGGGTCGAAGGGGTTGCCGCATAAACTTATAGACGCTACGCGGTCCTAAGGGGCATAACCTCTTCAGTTACAGACAAACGCTCCGCTATGCTACAAGAAAACGAAAGAGTCATTCATGTGATTCTCAGAGGCTCATTCAACAACTTTAGAACGCTTCATTCGCTGCAACACAGGCAAGAAAAGTCAAATTACTGGCACATCGGAAATATCGAAACTCACGTACTAAGATTTCGGAACACAGCATCATTAGCCCATTCCGCGAGCAAGACCTTTTCCACCTTGATACCAAATTTTTTTCACTTGTAAATGTTCATAATCTTCCGGGAAGACTTCCCATGTTACATGACCACATGAACTTGGAAAATCGTTGATGCAATTCAGGTTCCGAATTGGTTTATTGAAGAAAATGTGTGGCTATATGGCAATTTTAGAGATTTGATCAGGAGTTTGCCCGTCTGAATGATTTCCTAAACAATTCGCACTGAAGCGACTGGCACGATCCTGCTTTTGCAAAGTCGTTTTGGAAGATATGCTGATAGTTACAAAGCTACTGCATATATATATATAAGTGTAGCAATAGTGTAGACATAACGCTCAAAGGGTAACGGACCTGGACCTCCAAATTCACGTCAAGCCCTCACGCAAAGCCTGCCCCATCAATCGGCATAGGACCATTGTTGTGTCAACATGCAGACAAAGTAGATTTGAAGTAGATGATGTCGAGCGATGAATAGAAATTTAAGAATGCGATCCGGCGCTTGCCGAATGGATACCATATCATAAGTACCCCACTGGGCCATAACTTCCATCTCCAGAGTCCAGCCTGTGAACCAAATTGTGGTCTTAGGACCTGTTGGAATATTGATATCAAGCGCGCGCAGTTATTATTTGAAATTGGTTCACTCACAAGACTCTTTTGTTGCTGCCTAGCTTTTTACATATCATTTTCCCCTCGAGACGCTTCCGTACCATTTCCGTTTGATTTTACTATTCTACTTAAGTACCTAGCTTGAACACGAAGCCCCTCGCGCGATTGCGAGGGTCCACTGCTATCCCGAGTGAGTAAGAGAGACATACTCATTTTAACAGGACCGTCAAATGATTCCTCATGAATTATGCTCTAATACAAGTTATCAGGTGGCTGGCCTCCTGAATCAACATAATTGTGAGCTTCCATCCTAAAACTAGTCCCCCACTCAACGTTCATTGTGATAAGTTTTTGGAACGTTTCCGTCAACTCATCAAAATAATCAGAAAGCTCCCACACCTGGCATGCGTGCCCCACAACCAGGCTTCCGCCCCTCCCGTGCTGCACCTTGATCATTTCCAGGTACGCCTTGGGAGACTCGACCGCGCACTCAAACACGTCGATGCGCCGTATCAGCACACCCATGCCAATGTCCTGCAGTTCCTCGGTAGCTAATGCTACTCGGTTACATACAAGCTTCACAACTTGCGGTAACAGGGCGAGGAGATCCCTTGCAGGCGTGTCCATCTCGTAGTTTCCTTGATGTAGATCAGCGGGGAATGAAAGCCTCTTGAGCGCGCACCCCGACCGTGCGATCATAGCAATGAGCTTGCTTGTTTCAAGCATACGACAATCGCAGCGGATGTCAAGCGCAGCAAGCTGTGGGACGATAAGACGCTGAAAAATCCAGGCATCACCCCCTATCGAAAGATCCATGGCGTGTAAGTGGGGGAGTGTGGCCTCGGTGTCAGTTATATGCTCAAAATCTCTGATGATGTTATGCGGAGTTGGAACCCATGCTTTAAGCTTCTCGATCCGCACGCAATGGCTGATAATTTGGTAGAAAAATGGCATATTTACGCAATTAGGCTCGACAATGCTGAGATGCGTGAGTTGGCTGCAGGGAAAATAGCTGAGGAGGGAATCGCTGATGCTGCTGCTCAAGTTCCATGATAGCGTTAAAGAACGTAGGCAAGGCAATGTCAGAGCACCCCTCAATCGAGCACTGCTGCTATCCAGCGTGCATCTCAGCGATTTCAAGTCTCTGCACTGGCGGAGAATTGGAAAGATGTCAAAACCAGATTGCCATGGAGCAATATCAATATGTGTTAGTTGGGGCCATCGAAAGCCAAAGTTTTCCAGTAAATTCCAGATACTCTCATGATGCGAGACAACCTTGAGCTTGCGGAGCTGAGATGCACTGGTAAATAAACCGCGCTGGGAAATTTGGTGCAAAGCAGCTGCGATATCGATGCCCTCCGAATCGTGATCAACACGCAACTCGAAAGTCTCGAGCGCCGGAAAATGGCATTCAGGTAGGGTGAAGAATTTGACCCAGCATGAGAATCTAACCGCGAGGGATAAATACGTCAGGCGGGGTAGGTTTGGAAGAAGGAAACCTTTCATAACGTCCCAAGAGTGCCTACCACCAATTTCGATAGAGAGCGGACCTGCGGGTGAGATGAAATGCTGCAAAAATCGATAAGGGGGCTTCCAGTAGTTCCATTCGGCGTCTATCACAACATTACGCCAGAGTCGAGGTTCGTGGATGGCAATATTACGCCACCGAGAGCACACGCTACGTAATGCCCAGGGGGAAAGTCGGGTGTTTCTGTGGAAGGCTGGCAAAGCGCTTTCTACAAATATTTCTCTGAGAATCTCTGGCGGGACGTTTTTTTTGAGGTGCGAGTGCGATTTTTAACTTCGCTATTCTTTCACGTAGCTCATGAGAATTGATTTTAATTGTTTCGGGTGTGTTGAGAGCATCGCAAGGAAGCGATGTAGCACCAGGACGGTCCAAAATAAGCTTGGCTTCCGCATCCGCAAGCAGAGCTTTGCAATACTCCTTGTCGCTATCGGTGAGTGGGTTGTTTCCTATTTCCAATACTTCCAGACGAATGGATGCTTCATTGAAAGACATGTGACCACTGCGAAAATCGTAATCAGTGCCGATCTAAGCATGCATAATAAGATCGACAATTCACCGACCAGGGCTGTCTTTCCTAAATTTTAGTCAATGTCAAGTTTGAATCGCGGCCTGAGCGCTGAGCGATCGAATCTAAAGGAGTCAGTAAATTTTACATCCTCATCAGATGAATTGATTGCGTACCCCAGGCATACCCTCCGATTGAAATATTCAATACCTGATTCACAAAATAAAAGTAAAAACACTGGAAGACGGTGTAGCTAACGTCGAGATCGGTAAGATGCGCACGTTGAGTGCAAGGATGTACGCACGCGGCACGACGTTGTAATGTCGGCATTTTCCGGCCTACTTGACGCACAGACCAGGCATCCCCAGCCATGCACTGTACGACATGTAAATCAGCCCATTCAAATGTTTTATTTATTTTTTAAAATGAGTTACAGGTGCTCATGGAAGTATTAGTTGAAAAGCCCAAGCAGGATATCATCCACCGCTGCCGCCACTGCATTCCAGAAAGTCTGGCTAGTTTCAGATCAAGCATGACTGACCATAGTTCACATGTGCCGTGACGGACACCTGTGCTCAAAGTTGTCGTCAGCTTTCCATTATCAAAGGATGAAAAGACGAAACTCAGTGAAAAACTTCCGCGGTCGGCTTCGCAGTCTGTGAAGCGGGCCATGGATTGATGAACAAAGAATCCCAGAACTTCGATTCTGCAGGGCAAATCCGTGCCACGGAACTGACCGTATTCAGGGGTTCAATAAAGACGGCTGGCAAGTTGACGTGAACTGGACTCGAGCCTGAGATTGCCATCGAAGCGCGCCGTGCTTCGATGTGAGACCTACAAGTAGCATGAGCTTAGTTTCAAGCAGGAAGAGCTCCGACTACACAACCACGCACCTTTATCACTAGCGCTACATATGTACCACCAACAGGCGCCGTGTAAGTTCCCCAAGCGTCTACGAGCTAAAACTCCACCATGCGCCACAAGCTTATTCCAAGAGTTGAGTGGCGCTATTGGCCAACATGCCGGAAGAGTAGGTTATCGGATTCGTCACGGGTTGCAGGTTCTTCACCATGCTGTATTGTTCCCAAAAAACATCGTTAAATAATGCCTACGAAGAAAAAGCTGAGGACGCACACGGTTCAAAGTTCGAGCCCCCAAGCGTCGTCACGCTCGCCCCGAAGCAACTGGGAGCCCAGCTAGCAGTTGGTCGCCAGTCCCGCCTGAGCTCCTATATGCCATGGTAATCCATCGCAACATGGGTCTTGCATCCTGCGGGCACAATCTACTCAGTGAATTGAAATTAGTAGGTCTAGAGCCTGAGGGTAGTTTCGATGAGTGGACGCACCTGAGAGCTAGAAAGACTTCAATATGTAGATAAGACGATGGAGACGCTGTGAGTCGAGGTAGGCGCTGTGACCTGTCAGTGTCAGTGTGACACCGTAAGTAAGTTACATTTCGGGCCGGCAGCCCTCCCCATGATTATGATCATCATCCCTCCGCCGACCCGCAACCTTTCTAGGCTCGTAACCATCCTGCTGACATTCTGCCTGCCAGCAAAAAATACCCCCTCAGAGAGTAGACAGACGGTAACGAGTCTACAACCTTTCTACATAGGTCAGTTGTGTAATCTTTGTCTACCATGAATCAGAAACATATCATGATAGTATCCTAGGTACGTCTACATCGTGTTCCCTCCTTGTAAGCAAACCAGAACGCTAATAATTACTATTCTAGGAACCTCAGGCTTGTGTTCGGAGAATGCCCATTAAAATCAGCTAACTCCTTCATTTTTAATACATTCTGGGCTTAGATCGGACTCCATTGACGCCTTGATTATAAACAAGTGACATGTCCGATGTCAACGTTTCAGTCTTGGGAATCGCAGCTCGTTCTGCACATAAAAAGCGCGCGGTCGCTTCCCGTCTTCTTAGACCAGATATCCGCCTCTTCGCCCTCCGAATATCCGCTACATGCTGCGACATTTCATCATCCTTATCACGTTGTTCGTCAGTCTAGGTACTAGTCTTACAAGCCCATGCGACCTCTCCTACTACAGCAAAATTATTGATATCAGCGTTACCGGTGGCCTGCTTTGGAGTTCGACAGATCCAGGTTTACCAGGTACTCGGTTACTCTCAGGTCGAAGAGCCGAAACGAATTCTATCTTCTGGCCCAGCCATCACCTGATCCTGATTTATCTATAAAATACCTTATTCAGTAAGTAACCATTAACACCAGATCAGCATTTTTTAACCATTTATCCTATAGATCACTCACTCTTGTTGAAACTGTTCTTGGAATATATGGTAGCAAACAGGGGTATTATATTACTGCCTTCCCGAACAAAACCCTTCAGGTGACTCGTTTCAATCAAACAGATACACGGTAGGATTTTAAGATTTTACCATATGGTTCGGTGAAATACTAACTTCATATTTTCGCAGTTCGCAAGAATTCGCCATCGAATGCGAGCAATGTAACAGCAATGGTATCGGTTATGGGGATTGTGTCATTAGAAACCCCGCACTCGATCTTTGCATCAGGAGCGCCGCGCAGGCCGGGGAGGTCGTTCACCTTGACACCTGCGACAATGCTACAGAGTATAATCTAGTCGGAACGCCATAGGGGTAGGCTAGCGGACCGTCGGTGTATTATGCCAACTGCAGACGAGGGTGTGTCGCTTACGACTTTGGATCCCAGCTATGCGTGGCGGGAAGACCACTCAGGAACTAAATTTGTAGTAGGAAGTACTCCTACATAGGAATGGAAGAAATACTGGTAGCAATTTGGAAATTCTAGTGCTTGCAATTGCCTCATACATTTCACGTTGGAATATTCTTCAAGTTTTCTGCCAAAAGCTCGTATCGACTCAGTATGATCACTTCTGGCTATTTTCTGACAGCAGCGGCCGAGCCCCAGCAGCCCGTCCGCACGCTTTAGCGTAGTTCAGACATATCGTAGCAAAAACTTGGCGTTCCCGTTTTCGCTGGCCTTTCCTGAGTAATCAAATCCGGATGAGTCTGAAAAGTTCAGTAAAATGTCCACTCTGTGTTAGAGGATGTATGTGGGGAGGTCATGCATTCAAGGCGGCAGTCGTGTATTCACGAATAAACCACTGGGGTCAGATAGTGAAGGCGTAATCAGTGAACATATGCAGATAACGGAGCCTGCAATGCCAGTAACCCTACCTAAAGACTAGAGAATCCAAAGATACGACGAGATCTGCAGAAACACAAGCAAACATACTGTATTTGCACCATAGCACATGAGTTTCACGTACCCGGCATCGCCATCTGAGTTAAAAAATGAAACAGACGCAGTTTAGCTGCGTTACGATGAGGATATAGAGAAGAATCAATAGAAAAGGGGTAGCGCAGAAGGGTAGAGCCGTTCAGAAATTCCTTCCACAGAACTCGATCTCATCGACGAAGCCCCATACTCTCCGTTCGAATGTCAGTGACGCACAGCGTGATCCGACAAATCCCACCCATATAGCTAAGATAGGGATTAGAGGTCCGTGGCGGGGCACGAGAATGAGCGTCACCCACCTTGGTTCGCGATCCGGGTTGACGACTGAAATAGACGATGGGTCAGCTATGTTCGAAGTAGAAGAGGACATCAGCGGGGCATGGGAACGGTGGAAGGTTTGAACGGCCGAAGAAACAGAGGGACGGAGTTAATGGAGCGCAATAGGCTGCATTTTGAACGGATCCACGAGGCCTTCAACTCCTCTCAACCAGATTTCTATCTATGCACAGGATACGAATAGGCCAAGCAACGAAGCGCCCAAAAGGTCACGCCATCCGAGATCCAGCCTCCCCGCCACGGAACCCAAGCCCTCCCAAACAATGCGAAGATCTAGTCCAAAACACACCCCAAACGAGGGGAGGCACGCACCATCCAAGACTCGCCCAAGCTCCTCTTGCTACATGCTTGAGCCGACCTTGATGTCCATCGGATTCCTAATCTTGCTGGTGTACTTGACGTGCGGCCCGCCCGGCTAGCGCCTGCTGTCGCCGTTTCAAGGAGAGGAAGAAGCGATCCGCACCTCGTGTAGAATTCGACCTCCCCGATGGCACTGTGCGTGCCGCCGCGCATGTATGGCGTGTTGGAGGGAATGGTGCATGAAAAGTCGAGCCGTGCGTCGCCCTGAAGGCAGTGATCTTGGAGAATTGGGAGGGTCAGGATTAGTTGGGTAAGAAAGAATGCGAAAGGCAGGATAAAATGGCGCTGGCAAAATCGGAAAGGCAGAACGCAAATGGCAGGGACAGATGTGTTCAAGTTCGGAAGGAGATCAAGGGGTCCCGGACTCCCTCGTGAGACAAATTCTGATGCATCGGGCCAAGAGGTGGCCCCGATGCCGATCTTCGACACTAACCCACGCTCAACCCCCCCCCCCCCCCCCCCCCCCCCCCCCC
>JABCKI010005964.1:0-22078 GCA_018282025.1 Sphagnurus paluster
CCAGCAGGATTTGAACCTGCGCCCTCAAAGAGGAACAGATTTCTAATCTGTCGCCGTAACCACTTGGCTATAGCGCCCTGAATTGTGTGGTTACCTCACGTCGACGGCCGCGAAACAGGCAACTTGGACATACGCCACATCACTTCGATATGGAGTGACGAATATAACACACAAAAAACTGAACTGACCGACGCCAGCAGGATTTGAACCTGCGCCCTCAAAGAGGAACAGATGAGAAGAAGAATTCGAATCTGTCGCCGTAACCACTTGGCTATAGCGCCCTAGTCTTCTCGTCGGCCTCCACTAATCGTGAATAGATTTTCGTCGATGTAACGAGAATTTAAAATGAAAGCAGAGGAGCTTGCCGACGCCAGCAGGATTTGAACCTGCGCCCTCAAAGAGGAACAGATTTCTAATCTGTCGCCGTAACCACTTGGCTATAGCGCCCATACAGACCTCTACTACTCAATCCGTTCTCACACAATGCCTCACATTTGTCTCCCTGAAAGTGATTTGAGAAGAACTGCATCTCATATTACAAGGAGAACACGGTGTGTATCTATAAGCTTAAGCTATGTAAATACATCTGAAATTAATGGTCGACTGAGGTTTCAATTTCATCTCAACGTAATGCCCTTGCTCCAGCCTTGTCCACTCTCCGGTTTATACCCCCTAACAATATTTTGATAAGGATATCTGAATTCAGCGAACCACCAATATCACTGTATTTGGTTGTGTCGACGATGTCCTGTGTTTCATTCATTAGATTTGGTATAGTTACACAAATTACCGATGCCTCACTCGTATACCGTGCTTTCCCGATAAACCATCATCGAGTTCATTGAGATAAGCAGTTGCTGATTGGTCGTTTCCAACCTGGACGAATTGGATGCCAACCTGTGCGGAACGTAAATGCCGCCGCCTTTTCTATGATTAAGATATACTGACCTGGGAAATTGGGAAGTGACCCGTGTCTAGCCGCCGTGCAGTTTGGATTATTACAGATTCTGGATCATCGCCTATAATTTTTGGATCAATCTTGGCGTCCTGGACCAAGTGCTGGGTACATACTAGGAGATCCGTCGGTCAAAACGATATAGTTCACAGGCTTTATCTTCCTAAGTGCTGGCAGATTCTTGGCAACGGACTCGATCTTGTTCATGTATTCCTGCAGAAGTTCCTCAAGCTTATCCCCGATGGGAGTGGCAGCGAACGGTTGAATCCGAATCTGGTTGAATAGATTAACAACTTGGCGTGCATCCTAACCATCCCATTCATCGCCGTTAACGGTTAATCTGGCTATATATGAATGGAGCGTACCCTGAGGTCTCTCCCGACTTGTGAAGAGTTGAGAAAGTATATATCGATTCCATCGTTATCGTATTGCCCAGCCAAATTAGCTAGGCCTGAGAGGGCTGCCCTTGCCTAGAAAATGAGCTTAGATAGATTGCACGACACTTCGTATTTGAACACACTTGTCCCCAGCGATTTTCGGTCAGCATCGAAGCCGAGTCATCGACTATGAAGATAGTGTTGAACTTCCTCAAGGTCTCCAGAGCATCTTCCATCGTGCCTGCGCGCATGGGGGTTCGCAAATCTATATTATTATCAGCATCAAGTTTCTATGACACATGTTTCTCCATACTTTGAGCTCTCGGGGAAGGCGAAGGGAAGGCGTATTCTGATTCTGTCTCAAGAGGTTTGTCTGGTGGTGTGTGACCTAACCCTAGAGTGCTATCATCAAGGGCCGCATAAGGTGGCGGCGCAAAATGTGAGCTACCAATGTGTGGCGGCGCCGACGCTGAGAGTGCTTGATGTCCTTGCGTATGAGGGGCCAAGAAACTGTTGTCGTCGGAATAGTTTGGAAAGCTGCGACTCTGGTGTACGGTTGGGCCGTGTCTGTACTTCTCCTGTTTGCGGGATTGAGACGACGAGGAGTTGCCCATTGTGTGAGAATGCGTGGGATATCGTGTGGTGGGATTGGAGTGGATTGAGTGGGGGGAAGTTGCTTGAATAGTGCCTGCTGGAAGTTAAATACGAATAAGGCAGTACAAAAAGAGGTGCCGTTTGTGCATTCATTCTGAAGGCGATGCAGAGAAGGATGCGAACTTGAAGTCAATGAGTAAAAGGTGAGGTGGGGTCTACACAGCCGCCCTGATGCTTATGTCTATAATTGAACAATTCAATCTAGACGCGGTACACAAGTAGTCCACGTGGAGAATATCTGCGTTCAAAGACAAGTACACATGCGCGTGTAAATACACGGCTCCGAAACACAATTTTGTACAGGGGTGGAATAATGTATGTGGCAGACTTCTGCATTGATTGCTCACGAGAGTGGCGCGCAAAACGGTACATGTGAGACAGCGCCGTAGATAGAGTGCCGATTTCTATCCATAGTAAGAAGGATGCCCCATGGGTAGGGAAACACTGACCTTCGAAGCGCGAATGGAACTGAGCGCCCATGGGCGTCTGTATTGATCTGATCACTCCAATAGAGGGTATAGACGGTGGGCAACAGCTGAGTGTCCGATCTTGAGTTCAAGGCGGTGCAGTGGATGCCTTCACATTTGACAAGACAGGATATAAAGGGGTCCAAGCCGTAGACGTGAGCGTATTGGTATAGGCTGCGTGGTGACAGGTACATGCACATCTAGATAGTCTAGGTTGACCATCTGGATTTGGCAAGTTGTTGCCGCACATTGTGACGTTTCATGTCGACGTCAAGACCAGTACTGTTCAGAAATATGAAAGTGTCGATCTCTTTTCACACTTGAGCCAAGTATTAACGGCCGAAACGCATTACTTCCGCATAGATGTACGTGGTAATGTCTATGAATCAATTGAATGTCAGAGTCAAGACTGTAGAACTTTGAAGCGTGCACAGTAGAATGCCTAGCCTCAAGTTACTCCGCGCTGGTTTCGAGACTTTACGTTTCGTTCCTTCGTTCTCCCAAAGCATTGCGTGGAAATTATAAAAAAAAGCAACCCAACATAGCAACTAGAAGACTGTAAGCAGGTTCGGACAATGTGAGAGCAGTTTCACTATACTGCGAATATGATTAGATGTTCAAAGCCACTGGAGTTGTTGACATTTGTGTACTACGAAGCCAAATTTGCCACCACGCACAAATCCTCGAACCACGTCGCTCGTCGCCTGCTATCTCATACCCTCGCCCTTCTTCCTGTCCTGTCTCTTCTTTTAATTCTACAATAATCCCCCTCATTTCCAGGATACATTATGTCTGAAGAGATTCGCGCGGAGTCCTACGTCGGGTTCGACAGCATCACCCAGCAAATCGAGCACAAGCTCTTGAAGCGAGGTTTCCAGTTCAACGTCATTGTTGTCGGTGCGTACATCTTTTTCAATTTTTGACAGAATACTAAACCTGCGTTATTAATCATCCTTGTTTCTTGTTTCCCCGTCCTTGTAATCTTTCCTCGCCTTGAACTCTAAATGGATTTACTTGTTTCCTTACTCTGGACGGTCTCCTCGTTTCTATATTACACACGAGCAGGTCAGACTGGACTGGGCAAGTCGACGCTAATCAACACCATTTTCGCGTCGCACCTCATCGACTCGAAGGGCCGTTTCGCGGCAGATGAGCCCGTCCGCAAGACAACGGAGATTCAGGCTGTCTCCCATGGTATATTTCTCATCCCCTTGCTTCCTGCCTTCATTTCAACCTTCCTGCCCTTACATTGAGCTTATGCACAACTCCCCCATGCCACCTTGTTATTTTCCATCAAAAAAGCCGAAACCTGACTATTTCCTCCTTCGACAGTGATTGTTGAGAACGGCGTCAAGTTGCGCCTCAACATCGTGGATACTCCTGGGTATGGAGATCAGGTCAACAACGAGAACTGGTACGTTTTTCAGAACTTCTATTATTCATTTGCTTATTACGTGTCATTACATTCCAACGTGCACAGCTGGGATCCTATCGTGAAGTACATCAAGGACCAGCACAGCGCGTACCTTCGCAAGGAGCTCACTGCCATGCGTGACCGCTACATTCAAGATACACGCATCCATTGCTGCCTGTATTTCATCAATCCTACCGGCCACGCTCTTCGCCCCATCGACGTCATAGTCATGAAGAAACTGAGCGAAGTCGTCAACGTTGTCCCTGTCATCGCCAAGTCGGATAGCCTAACCCCTGAGGAAAGGGAGCGCTTCAAGATGAAAATTCGTGAGGAGCTGCAGTACGATAACATTAGACTCTATCCCTTCGATACGGATGAGGACGACGAAGAGGAGATACAGCTCAATGCCAGCATCAGGGTGCGCTTCGACTATTTGTGTTCCTCGACCACTGAATGACTTGACCCACACTCAGAGCATTGTCCCCTTCGCGATTGTGGGCTCGGAGAACACTGTGATAATTGATGGCAAGTCTGTCCGAGGGCGCAAAAATCGCTGGGGTGTTGTTAATGTTGAAGACCCTAACCACTGCGAATTCATGAACCTTCGCAACTTCCTTACGAGGTACGATCAATTCCTGATTTATGTCGTCATTGCCTGCTGACTTGTCCGTTTCTGCTCTCCAGGACTCATTTGCAGGACCTAATTGAGACCACGGCGCAGATCCACTACGAAGCCTTCCGGTCAAAGCAATTGCTTGCACTGAAAGAGGGTGTGAACCAGCGCCCCGCCCAAAGTCAACAGTAGAGAGAGGGTTATGGTTAGCCGGTGGGTCTGCAAGCGGCTAGCAAGATGATACCCCTTTGGTCTGTGAATGAACACTCACCCCTTGACTCCTTTTCTTTCCATCGGAATAGCTCTACTTTCACGTTCAATTTTTGGTACTTGTCTTCTTGTGCCCTGTCTCTTCATATTACAATACATACCCGGGGCTTGTGCTCGTTCCTGCGTCAGCGTAAATTTGAGTGGCGATGAGATCATACTTACACTGGTTCGCTTACGTGGCCGATCGTTTGACCTCATCCGAGAGGTAAAAATTCGTATTCTCCCTAATCTCATTGTAGAATTGGTTCGGAGAACGACTAGTTTGACGTCAGGACTGAGCCGGGGATGCCGAAAATTTCCTGGAATTTTTAGACTAGTGACCGAGGAGGAAGGTCGGTAGGTCATCATTCTTGTGTCATTTGCTGTGTGTAAGCAGGTGGAGGAAAGAGTGTTCGCCTCACCGCTGTCTCTTCCGCACGGTCATGATAATAGTCCTCGCACGTCCATCCCTCTAATAAGACCTCTTCAAGATTCGCACCCTGGAGAAAACTATGGCGCCCTCTCTTTTTTCCGGTTTCACTCAATGGTACGACAAGGTCGCTGCTTTCAATGTCGAGGATCTGTTCGCCCGCAAGAAGGAGCCAGGTCCACGGAGAACAATCTTCTTCAACGAGAATCTGCCTGAAGAATTTCACGACCACAAGGGCAGAATCAAGCCCGAGCATGCATACGCCACCAACCAGGTCCTGACGTCCAAATACACCATCATTACCTTTCTTCCGCGCAATCTACTCGAACAGTTCAGGCGGGTGGCTAACATGTACGTTTAACCTTTTTCACATAGTCATTTATATATAAGCATTTGAACTATGAATTAGTTTCTTCCTTGGCATCGCTATCCTACAATTCTTCAATAAATTCTCAACGATCTCCCCTGGGCTCGTCATACTCCCGCTCCTAATTGTTCTCGGCATAACTGCGGTTAAGGATGCATACGAAGACGTGAAACGCCATCAGTCTGACCGTCGTGTCAATCACACCCAAGTTCGGATTCTGTCGGGCGGCGACTGGGTGAATCCCAATGTCATGGTTAGAAAAAGTCGCACTTTTGTCCGGGGGCTTCTCCCTCGAAAGAAGGGTGAACAAGTCAAGACCAAGCCGACGTCCAATGGCGAAAATGCGACGACTGCTCCCGCAGAGCACATGGACAACGAGTACGACGATGCGCATGAAGAATCACCACACGGTATTCATCTCTTCGGGCACCACGGGGATAGCCGTCCGCACTGGCGCAAGGCTATATGGGAGGACTTGCGTGTGGGGGATTTTGTCAAGATCAAGGACCACGAGTCGCTGCCCGCAGATATCCTGATTTGTGCGACAAGCGAGGACGAGAACGTTGCCTTCGTGGAAACCAAGAATCTCGACGGCGAGACTAACCTCAAGAGTCGTAACGCGTGTCCGGCCCTGACACACCTGCGCACTGCGCGTGATTGCGCAGACGTGCGTAACCGTTTCCGAATCGAAGCAGACCGTCCAGATGTCAATATGTTCAAGCTCGACGCGATGTTGAGGTTCGATTCGACGAAAGAGAAGGAACGCGAGGCTGGTATTGGTGGGGAGGTGCACCCGATTGATATGCAGATGATGTTACTGCGCGGGACGGTCTTGAGGAATACGGCTTGGGTGATCGGCGTAGTCGTCTATACTGGTGAAGACACTCGCATCGTTATGAACTCGGGCGGAACACCCAGCAAACGCAGCAAGGTCGAGCGCCAGATGAACCCTCAGGTGTCAGCTCATCTTACTGATGCCTTGAGCTCTATTTGACTTTTGGTTCCAGATTCGTCAACTTGATTATTCTGGCCATGATGGCAGTTGCGTGCGCCATTGTTGATTCGGTTTTGGAACATCGTGATTATCCTTTGGGCGCTCCGTGGCTCTACAACGATAACCAGAGTAACGACAACCCATCTATCAACGGTCTTGTCACCTGGGCGTTTGCACTGATCACGTACGTGGAGCAGACATTCCAGTCTAGGCTACGCTGCTGACTCCGCATACAGGTTCCAAAATATTGTTCCAATCTCATTGTATATTTCTATCGAGTTTGTACGCACGTGTCAGGCGGCGTTTATCTATTTCGACTCAGAGATATACTACGCGAAAACAGATCAAGCCACGGTCGCGCGTTCATGGAACCTCTCGGATGACCTTGGTCAGATAGAGTACATTTTTTCTGACAAGACGGGGACTTTGACTCAGGTGTGTTGTTATATTCAAAGTATTCCCAACTTTCGGACGCTAAAATAACCTCAGAACTCGATGGTATTCCGCCAATGCTCAATTGCAGGCAAGGTATATCGCGGGGACCCCGACGCAGAAAACGAACTGGACGTGAAACCACAAACAATCCAAAGTAAGCCTACCCAAGGCGCGAGCCTTACTTCGCCGCAGATATCCATGGGCGCACCCTCCTCTGCTGCCGCAGATGACCGTAAGGACGCGGACACGCCCGTTACCGACCCAGCGTCCGCAAGTACCAGTGCTACCAAGCTTTCGCCACAAGTCATACATCACTTCTCTGATCCAGATCTTAGTGCCGACATCCAGGCTTCGGCGGATGCGGACCCTAACACTCCTGGTGCCGCACAAGCCCGCTCTCTCAACGGTTTCTTTTCGGTACTCGCACTGTGCCATACAGTCCTCACAGGAACAAACCCCGAGACTGGCGCGCTAGAATATAAGGCGCAGAGTCCAGACGAATCAGCACTAGTGCAGGCTGCCGCTGACATGGGCTTCGTTTTCCGTGGACGTGATGTAGACGTGCTGAAGCTGCAGACACCATTCAGTGATGAGGTGGAAAGATACCAGCTGCTGAACATCCTCGAGTTTACGAGTGCGCGAAAACGGATGAGCGTAGTGCTCCGCAAGCTTGACGAGCAAGATGGACGATTGTTCTTGTTGTGCAAGGGTGCTGATAACGTCATCTTTGAACGTCTCAGGGAGGGTGGGGAGGAACTCAAAGAGGCAACAGAGCGCCACCTTGCAGAATTTGCGAGTGAGGGACTGAGAACGCTCACCTTGGCATACAAGGTCATCCAAAGTACGTTATCTTGAATAATTGAGTTTTGTGTTACGACTCAATATGAGTAATTACAGAGGAAGAATATAACTCCTGGAGCGAACGATACCATGCCGCTACTGTGACAATGGATGGGCGCGAAGAGAAGATCCAGGCAGTCTCTGACGAATTGGAACAGGACCTTCGATTACTTGGCGCTACTGCCATCGAGGATCGCCTTCAAGATGGTGTCCCTGAGACTATTGCAGACCTCAAACGTGCTGGTATCAAGATTTGGGTTGCCACGGGTGATAAGCTCGAAACTGCCATTGGTACGTCAACGTATTCATCTTCTGGAAAGTTTGAGGTTAATGGGCCATCTCCAGCTATTGGCCACAGTACAAATCTCATCGGGCGCGAATCCAACATTATCGTCATTCGTGGGGGTAACAATACTGGTCACCCCGTTTACCAGCAGATGGTGAACGCCGCTGAAGAGTTTTTCCCTGAGCAAAATATTCTTGACCAACCCTCGCAACCCGCACAATCCCAGAACCAGAGTAGCCGTCCCAGCGAAAACGATGGACAATACCCCCTGCGGCGCATTGACACTGGTCTCTCTTCGATAGTGGGCTCGAATAATGGGGATCGCCCTGGAGGGTTTGTTCTTGTTATAGACGGCGCCGCACTTGACCACGCCCTCGCTGATGAGCAGAATAAGAGCCTTTTGTTGAAACTTGGCACACTCTGCGAAGGCGTCATCTGTTGTCGCGTATCGCCACTTCAAAAGGCTTTAATTGTGCGACTCGTCAAGGATGGACTTGGGGCCATGACACTAGCAATTGGAGATGGTGCGAATGATGTCAGCATGATTCAGGTGCGCAGTCGTCCAAGCTATCTAAAAGTTTACTGATGTTCTCGTATGATCAGTCCGCAGATGTGGGTGTCGGTATATCCGGAGAGGAGGGCCTGCAAGCTGTCAACTCTTCAGATTACGCCATTGCACAGTTCCGCTTCTTGAAACGGTTACTCTTGGTTCATGGACACTGGTCTTATGCCCGTAACGGAAATATGTACGCAGCTTCCAGTATGCTTTTATCATCCGACCACTCGCTAACCTTTTCATCTAGGATTTTGAATTTCTTCTATAAAAATATCGTATGTATCGGTGTTCTGTGGTGGTTCCAAATTTATTGTGCTTGGAGTTCAAATTAGTAAGTTTTGCTCTTGTTTTGTTTCTGAGCTTGTTCTCAAACCAGTCAATAGTGTCTTCGAATACACATATCTTCTTTTCTGGAACTCCTTCTGGACCCTCGCGCCTGTCATCGCAATTGGCCTCTTTGATCGTATTGTAGGTGCGTATCTTTTTTTTTTGATTGATCTCGCAGAAATTAATCCTTGGGCAGATGCACACGTTCTTATGGATCTTCCTGAACTTTATCGCCACGGGAGGGAAGGAAGATGGTTCAGTTTCAAGTGGTTCAGCATATATATGTTCGACGGCGTTGTCCAGGTCATTCTCGTTTTAGTGCATAATCAGGACTTAGCTCACCTTGCTAACTTTAGTCGGCGATCATCTTCTTCATTATTCTCTACACTTATATGTCTGTTTCCTCACGTTCGGACGGATGGCAAGTTACACTGTACGAATTCTCTACGGTGAGTATTTTATACAATATTATTTCATCCAGCACTGACCCGTCAGCCCAAAGACTATGGTGTTTTCGGCTGTGATTGTTGCGAACCTTTTCAATGGTCTAAACACAAACGTATGGACAGGATGGGTCTTCTTCGCTGTTTTCATTGGTATCTTCCTTCTGTTCGTCTACACAGTAAGCTCTTATCATGCCAATTTCGGAGTTCTTTTTCTTACATGTTCATCAAGGCTGTGTACCTCAGCATCTCGCCCGGTTGGTTTGTAACCCCGGTATATGGGCTGAACCACTTCCTCTGGCCGTCCGCATACTTCTGGCTATGTTTACCTATCACCGTTTGCCTCGCCCTGGCACCACGTTACCTCGCGAAGGCTTGGAAGTTTGGGTTCGCTCCTGACGATATAGACATAATGCGCTACATCCGTAAGACGGATCCACATCGCGACCTCGCAAAAGAGGCATATCTAGCAAGGCCAAGCTCGAGTCTTGCTCGATCTCCCTCATCACGAAGAACTTCCCATACCAGCATTGCTTCAGGCGTACCTCCACGGCTGTCCATCGACCCCAGGTCTGCGAGTAGGACTGATATGTCAACAGGAACGCGGTCAGTCCACCGAGGATTTGACTTCTCAACTGAGGAGGGTGGTGTGGCAATGCAGCGCATGCAGACGAACCTTTCACGGCATCAGAGCAACCGTAACGTTGTATCAGAGACTGAGGAAAACACAAATCGGAACAAGAAAGGCCGTGTCTTCTCTGTAGGCCGAGGTTTCCTCCAACGAAAAAGACCGACATCGTCTGAGGGAAGATGACGGGCATGTCAATTTTTCTCTGCTCTATATTTTATTTTGCACATGCTACACCCCTAACTAATGAGACACAACTTCATATTTCATCTACAACACATTACTGCATATTCCTTCAAGTCTTATGAGCATCGAACTGCCAATTGTATCTATCATCATACTATATGCTGCTACGACGATTCATGCCTTAATCTTCCCCCGCCACTCCTTGATACTTTCTACACCTGAACATAACAATTCAAGTTCGTTAACATTTATTCAAACTAATACAATATACAAACCTTGTTGCCGCAAGGGAAAATCAATGCGTTACATAAGTGCTCTTTCCCCCGAATCATCATGTCAAATGTAAGTTATCCAAGCGTCAACAAACCCCGGCGACTAGGCTGTTCTACTCAAAATCGACCGATCCCCGCCAATATGCCCCAGTTATCATGGAATGTTTCCTGCCTACGTCTCTGCTGATCTCAAGGGCTAAAAACACTTGCATAAACCTGGGTCTATTCAAACTGAATCACGGAACAAATTCAGATCAGAAATGGACCTCGAATATAGCGCGTTGTTCCAGTGCATGTCGGATCTTGATGTCGAGAAAAGCTCCATGTCAGCTAGCTATACTTAGCGCAATTGTCCTGGGCTGGCGGGCATCGTGTTCTTGCTGTTTCCCCCTTTATACTTGGTCAATCTAGGAATGTCCATTAATGAACCCTGGCAGCGACAGTGACATTATTTGCAACGGCACCTTTGAAACCTATTCCAAGCCTCTGGCTTCCCTCTCATGCGATACATTTGGCAGCCACCCTTCCGTGATCGCAAGAAGATGTAATATACCTTCCATTTTACTCTCCTTTGGGGTAACTAACCAGTTTGATGCCTATATCGTGGACCACACAATGAAAGTGAGCATCAACGTGCGAGGTGAGCCTTCCTGGATCGACGGAAATTAGCTAATTAACTAAAAGTTCACATGTCCATCCCGTGTACGACGATACCATATGCCCCAAACAGTCGACACCTATTTTTACCATAGTTCTAACAACATCCTAAGGCCGCCATTATCAATCAAGCTGTCGGGGATGTCCTGTCTGATTTGAATATTGACTATCCTCATGTGCCCTTGATTCCTGTCCTACCGCGAGTGGGTTGAGGATATAAAACATCCTAATCGACCTTCAAGTCGACCAGGAAGCCAACCACTTTTAACAATTTGTTCCCGCTAATATTATGATTCAGTGCTCTGATAGGCTGGTCATATTTGCGCCAGATATTTGTCCTGACCTAAAAAATTTCGCAAGCGGTGGAATACATGTTACACTATACTTTTGAATTTGGAAACTCAAACTTCCTTTCTTCAAAATGTAAACGCACCCCTGAATATAAGTCCGCACCAAGTATAATAAAGATGCCGTTTACTTCATGATACCCCTTGCAAATTCTAATACGAATATCGAAAACTAAGTCGGGACTTGGAAGCATATCAGACTCGTAAGTAGTAAAATTCATTACAACTAAATTGTTAATTTAGTACGATCATCTGAAAAGCAAGTATCTTGGGCTTTGGTAACGCCGTTTTATCTTCTGGTTATTCAGTTTCCATCAGTGGTTACTCTCTGAAAATCCTAGGGAAGTATATATAGACACTTACATCAAAAAACGCCACGGACCCCATATACCTTAACTGGAAGGGCACCTGTGTAACATGACTTACCCAACGGTCCCAACCAGGGCTGCCATCCCGTGTCAGGTGTCGTCCCCCCATCTCCAGGAGATGCTATAAAAACCTCTCCTTGATCCAAGCTACTTATTGCTACCCCCTTATTCACTACAATGCACTCCCCTGCCTTCGGCCTGGTTTTACTGTTCTGTGGATTAATATCGAGCGTCTCAGGTGCTAGCCTTGGGTCATCAAGCTTGGCAGAGCGTTCTTGTCCCAATAGCGGAAGCTTTTGCGCCAGCGGAACGTGCTGCCCAGGCGTATATTGTAACACAACCTCCGGCGTACGTTCCTCTCAACATTTGTGTCCAATCCACTAACGCGATCAGGAATTAGCTCTGTCAGAACTGTGCCACAACTAGTGCCTTCTGCGGAAGTGCGAACGGCGTACCATGCTGCGCGGGGCTTTTTTGCAACACTGTCAATAATGTATATTTTTACTGTCTTTCTGATATGATAAAAATTGTTAATTCGTTTCTTTAGGTTTGTTACAGCTGTTCAGCACAAGGTGGATGGTGTAAGAATGGTATTCCTTGTTGTGGTGGCTATTTCTGCAACACAGTTAGCGAAGTACGTGCCGCTATCTCGTCTGATTTGGCAGCGTACTCATGCCCTTTAGACATGTCAAACTTGCTCAGCACAAGGTGGATGGTGTACGAATGGGATTCCCTGCTGTGCCGGTCTCACTTGCAACAGCATTAGCAATGTACATGAATTCCCATGATTCTCCTTACTTTATACTGATCCATTTTCTAGACCTGCCGCTGAAAGCACCGGAATTCCGAGTAATTTGGCAATGTATTTAATAGCTTGACTGGTCAAGCAAAGGAATTTAGTCGTTACTATGAATGTTAGAAGCGTACACATCATGAACTGAAGGGCCGAGAGGTAAATATTATCCTACACCTACGGTCCTATGGAAAAGTGGGATGTAATATCCAGTAAATATCCGAAAGTAATAAAAAGGATCAACCAGATACACAGTCTATCGTCGAGGGGCGTGTGTCTCCTCCCCCATCAATGCCCCCTCTTCGCCCACAGCAAGGAGTGCATCTGATGCGTTAAGCTCAGATGAATCTTTGGGCAAGCGGACGAACAGGAGGAACGCATAAGATAACATGATTGTGACCATCGAAACAATGAATATTGCCCTGGGGAATGTCGCCACAGTTTTCACGTATACGAGACCATACAGTGCCGGTCCCAGTATTTGTGAGCTAAAAAGGTGGAATATGTGAGGTCAAGGAAAACCAGAAAATGGGGAACGTACGATAACGCCTGGACAACACTGAGTGCGCCAAAGAGTCGACCAGACTCGGTGCCGCCCCTGCGGCGATACATAGCAAGGGCAACGCTCTGCAGTGCGGGGTTCAGCCCAGAACCCATAGCTGCAGCCATGCTGAAGAGCGTGAAAAAGAACGCGGTAGGTGCGATGGCCATGAAAGTGTATGAGATCACCTCGACAACGAGAGAGACATGCGCGAGGCCGAGGTCGAAGGCGGCGGAGTGTTCACGCTTTGGCTTCTGTATTGTGTCAGAAAGAAAAGGTTCGCCTTCGGAGGTGTTTCTGGACGCTTCTAGGGTTGATGTTTTGCCCCTTAGCTTGAAGAAGCTGATGATACCTTCAGGAGAAAAAGAAGTAAGTTACATCTTCCCTCGCCATTGATTTTTTCTCTACTCACACGGAAGGACGATCGCTAAAAAGAGGGCCCGAGTCGCGCCCACCATGCTTAGCCAGTATCCCATCTACCCCCCCTTTAGTAAAATTACACAAAGATAGAATGCAAATGTCACCGTTTCAGAATTCCATCCAAACGCCGACGCCGCAAACTGAAATTTATATGGATAAGATCCCTGGTAGAAGTTTAATATCAATCCCGTTAACCTTGAAGATCAAAATACCATGATAGAAAAAGCTAAGCCATAGGCTGCAGCTATGAGAGTTAGATTCCAGTCCTTCCTCTTCCTCTTCAAAGGATTTTCCCCAGGGCGCACGGGATCCATCTCCGGCAAGAAAGTCGTCAGCGGGGACAGGAACGCAAAAAGACGCTTGCTTCTGAAGAGCAGCCCTACGGCGGGGTTAGACGCACGTTCCAGGGCGCTTTTGCGAAGTTCCTTGTCATACTTCAGTTGAGACGTTTGCATCTGTGACTTGAGGAGTGATTCGGGCAAGGCGAGCCATACCAAGGAGGCATAGATAAAATGCACGACAGCTGCGGCGTAGAATACCGAGAGCACACTCCCAGAGAACCGGATGAGAAGGCCACCCAATGTAGGACCCAGGGCCATGCCCGCGAAGAGTAGACCAAGGCTGAGTGAGAACACCCGGGACCTACGAAGGGACGCCTTCATTAAATATATCCAAAGACATTGATTATATTCTCACCGCTTCACTTCTGGGGTTGTATCTGCCACATAGGCATGAATTGCGGCCACAGACGCAGTGACGCCTTTATTTTTATGTTGGTGAGGAATTGAAACATGTCATGCGAAGAAATTTGACTGACTACCCACAGAGCCATCGATGAGTGGACCGAGGATCATAAACCAGTAACCTCCAGGTAGGCGTTGGAAGTTCCGTGACACAAAGATGAAATTCAAGTCCGTGGCCAGGACGCCAATAACAGATATTCCCAGAAGGCGCTTGCGCCCATGACGGTCCGAGAACTAACCAAGGCCTATTTCAGGAGTCGCCAAAAACGCAAAAAGTGAGACGTACAGAACCCCACCATCCAGTTGTCAAGCAGCTCAGAATACCCATACTAGTAGTGATAACTGTTGAAGATGCACATTAGTAACTCTGTGATGAAATTCGAGTAATGGCTTCGGATAGACATCTGATATGCATGAAAATTCAGGCTTACCTGCGTTCAACTTAGCCACTGCAGCCTGAACAGTAGGGTCTGAGGCACAAGCATTATTAGGCTTATCAGGCGTAGAGCCGCCGTTCTTCATATCGGAGCTTGAAATACCGAAGTTATCGTTGAATGTGGTATTCGCAGGGATCATGGGAGGCAAAATGGGCGATGTTCCGGGAAAATCGAACATTCCTCCAAGACTTGGTAGCGTTTGCCGGAATATATCCGGCTTGTGGACGCGACACGCCAGCATGGTATATATTTCTATCCGTGGTGCTATTGTAGCAGACATAGCGATCGCGGTAAAAGGCATTATACAGAGCACCCTAGTAGAGGGGGGATTTATATTTTTAGAATTTGAAGGTTTGAAACACTTACCACCAGGGCGAGGGCCTCTTCCACCACGGAAGTTGTTTATGATGTTCCCGACCGCGGTGGTAGTCTGCATCGGCATCGAAATCGTCTTCCCGCTCATTCTCATCCTCGATACGTCGGTGGTGGGGGTGGTGGTGGACCAAATCTTCTAGGAGCCCGGCAGCCTCTTCACCCAGTGCCCCGTCAGGCAATATGAGGCTTTCCGGTTGGGGCACGTAGGGACCTGGGGAGGATGGGCGTGAGGTTAGGCCCGAGCGAGGGGCCATAGGAGATGGTGGTTGGAGTAAGAGAAACAGTCAGGTCCACACGAGGAGCAGCAGCGGCATTAGACGAGGTCGGCAGTGAGGGAATATCGTCATCGAGATTAGTGATTCCAGGTCGGATGTGTAACACCGGCTATCTTATCAGATCTGATAAGTCCGGCCACATCGACGCCAGTTACCATTTATATCTTGTCATCGTCTCGTCTGCCATATCATGGTTGGTTTCCTGCTCACCTTCTCTTCCTCTTATTGATGTCCATGCAAGTCTCAAACTGTCGATATCCCACAATCTATCAAAGACACCCTCCGTAAATTCAGATTTGCACGGAGAAATGAGGGCAGCGCAGCACTAGTGATTAAGATCAACAAGGCCAAGCTCCTCATGGAGGAGGTTGAGCAGTTCGACAATATCAGCATCGAGGAACTTGCGGAAGGTAAACATCGTAATCACGTTGATTGACCCTTGAAAGCTGATAAATATTTTGAACGGAACAGAACTCCCAGAGAACTCGCCTCGATATGTCCTGTTGTCATACGAGCTCAACCACAGCGATGGCCGCAAGTCTTTCCCACTTGTACTCATAAACTGGTCACCGACAACGAGCGAGATCGGCATGCTTACGCTGCATGCCAGTGCGTTATTGAATTTTCAGACAACGGTGAGCGGAAATGGATGGGCTCATGTCTGGTTGTCCCTGACTTCGACTGTGTCAGGCGGATGTCAGCAAGATTATTGAGATTCGCGAGGGCCCCGAGGGGCTGACGAGAGAGGTTATCGATGCGAAACTACTATCGCGCTAAACTGAGCATGATACCACCACGCTGTCTCCCCTGCTGCGGGGCATCTGCCCTTGGGGCTTTGTATAACCAATAGTCTAGATCGAAACGCAGGCCGCCTTTATTTCTATTTTATCAGCGCAGCAGCAGATGAACAACGAAAGCACACGCATAGTATATATCTCACGGCACATAATCACCCATGATTCCCACAAGCACCCACGCATTACTCAGGACATACACCAGTCCCCTTAACCAGAGCCCTAAGAATACGTTCTGACCTAAGAATTCCAATTTATAAGCCTCTGCCAGCCAGAGTGCCTGCGCGCCGATCCAGACTCCCAGGTACAACATTGCGCGTTTTGGCATCGTCGCGAGGCGCGGCATGAGAAGCGGAAGCAGTAGGAGATACCATAGAAAGTACTGTGCTAGATCAGAGTACGAACACTTTTGTTTATCGAATACGACTTACCTGTGACGTGCAAACTTTGTTGAAGAGCACAAAAACAGCAGTCTGGACGAACCACACGAATACAAGGTCTTGGCGTCGCCGGCCAAACGCAAGCCCTGTGCCCAGCGCGAGTCCTATTTGCGGCCCGAAGCTTACAAGTGGTGAGCGCACGATGCGGCTCCATATGGAGAGCGGTAACGCATCCACGGAGGGTGATGTCGACGCGGGGTACGTCAGATATGTGAGGTAGAAGTAGGGCGAGAAATTGTGGCGATGATCTAGGCGGTGGACATGGTACAAGTACGACTCGTGTAGGAAAGGGTATCCCCAACTAGGGACACATAGTCGGTCAATGCTCATCAAGAAAAGGAAAAGGCAACAGTACGCACATAAGATAACACCCAACCCCGAGTAGGACAAACGTTCCAGCACTGATGACACCAAACTGCACTGTTCTCGCGTTCACTAGCGTCCTAAGATACGCCTTCCAACCTTGGTCTTTCCGCGTCCCTGAGCCTGCAATACCAACGACTCCGAGGCACGCGACACCATATATGACAGGGTATATTTTCCAGTGGGTGCTCAAGCCAAGCAGAACGGCGGCAGTATTCCAGCGGGCTCGGAGAGCCGCGTACAAAGTGAGGAGGACGAAAGTTGCAAGGACGGACTCGGAAGAGCCGCGGGTAGAGATTGAGAAGACCATTGGGTTGAGTAGGTGGATTGCGCTGTAGAGCGTGGCGAGGGCCTTGTATTCCGATTCCTGGTCCCGCGCATTTTGAGAAACTTGTTTGTTCCCTGTGTTGTCCTTATCCTTCGCGGGGAGGTTGGAGGGTTGGCAGGTGATCCCAGGTAATATGTCCGAGACCAGGAGCTGATATATGAGCAGCCCATTCAGGATATCGCACGCTGCAAAGAGGTATTTCCCAAAAGAGGGGTGCAGCCATACGTTCGGCGTTAGGAGTAGCGCGAGGAGCGGCGTGTAACGGTATGTTTCGCGCGTATATGGACTGTCGGTCGAACGAATGTTAGTCTCATACGCTCTTGTAATTTACACACTTATTGCAGTTGAACTCACTTACTCGCCGATGGTCAGCGGTGCGAGGAGGTGCGCAAGGGGGCCTTGGGCACGGTTCGCGTTTCCTGGTCCTGATCTGAGGAGAAATTGTGCGGCGTCGCTGAAGACGCGGTAGTCGATGTCGGTGTATTTCACGACAGAGCGCGCATCGTGCCATTCACTGTAAAGAATCAATGTAACACGGATGCCCACGGAAAGTAGCAGGACAGTGCTGAAAGATGGAAAACGATGGTGTAAGTGAAGAGAGGTCATGAAGGCATCCGAAACGTAAACGAGTTGATGAAGTTGACGGCTTGTGTATGTATACTCTGTTGAATAGGCACTACCAGATCCTGGCCAGTGCTGTTCAAGTTTGGTTGCAGACTGGCAAACATCCTGCTGCAGTTCTTTTCTGCAAGGTGACAATAGCGCAAGAGAATATTTTCACGACTGTTGTTATCTTCGGTGCTTAGTTCACCCAATATCTACGACAAGGCATGTATAAAATAAGGGTACAACTCTTAGAAAAGAGGACCACTATGCTAAAGCTATCAACGGACAAAGGCAATGCATGGAAAACAAGGGGTAGAATAAATGCCGAAACACCCTCCCGAACTACATTTAAATCTGTAGGAAACAGTAGTATCAGCATATACTGCGATATCAGGAGTGCATAGACTTACGTATTGAGAAATCCAGCGGAAGCCTGCGAAGATAACACTATTAGCATAGCAAACGTGCGAGCATATATATGATGACCCACCCTCTCCGTAGCCTTGCCTTTGAACAACTGAGCACATAAAGATCTCAATGGGGCGGATGTCACTGAGAGGAACCTTGCCCTACATAGAATAGTTAGCCCGTTACTCGGGGTAGTAATCATACGGACGAACCTTGCCAGTGGTCTGGTAGAGACCAAGATGGTGCCTCAGCTCCTCCTCACTAACAGCACCGGGAGCATCAATCTTGTTTCCGAGGACCAAGAACGGAACCTTGGAGAGCTGCTCGATTGAGAGCAGGGCATCTAGCTCAGCCTTCGATTCCGCGAAACGTTCAAAATCGGCACTGTCTACAAGGAAGACAATTCCGTCGACCTCGGGGAAGTAGTCTCGCCACAGACGACGAGCTGTGGATATACGTCATGAGAATTTGTCACAGGTCATAGCTGCCCCAAACGTACCCTGTTGATGTCCACCCAAGTCGTACGTTGTGAATTTGACATTTCCAATCGCGAGCTCCTCAGAGGCTTTTGTTTCCGATGTTAGCTGAGTTACAGAGTCCAGAAATAGTTGACAACACACTTGGATGGAGGGTGGGCTGCAAGGTCGCGAGCCTGTCGTTCTTCAGCATGTGTAGTAACGTCTATAGATATATTAGAACGCAAGAGCAATGGTCAAAGACAAAGTATGTCACACCGTCTTTCCGGCATTGTCAAGGCCAAGGAACAGAATTTTGGCATTCTTGTGCAACAAGCCTATCAAGCACCCACGCAGTGAGCTTCTGTGATTTCCCTTGCGTAGCAAAAACCTACCAAGCTGTGCGAGAACATCCCAGAACCAGTTGATAATGAACATGATTATGTCTGGCGCAGACTGTAAATGTCACCAAAGGACAGAGCGGGAAAATAAGTAATAAGATGCGGAAGAGAGACGTGGAAGTGTGGCAATGATGTGAACGTGACTCTGACAGGTGGTGTCACATTTGTGACCATCCGAGGTGGTACCCTACGTGGTCGGAATCTTCTCTGGTCTACGTGGCGCGTTATTCCAGCGGCCTCGTCGAAACAAACACTAGTCTACCAGTAACAAAAGTGAATGGACTCCAGCAAGCTGATGAGTACCGACACGTAGCTTGTGCACTGTGCGTATCGATTGGGGTTCAAGTCGATGTTGTTCTTGATACATCCCACACTAGTAAAGCAAAAGGCTTTCAATCAAGATTTTATTTAGACTGCGCAAATTTAAACAACGGATTATAGTACATGATCTTTATTTTTCTTGATAAATATACAGAACAGGAGCAAAGCGATGTAGGAGAGGTCTGACACTCACCAACACCATCGATCGAGTGAGTGAGTTCTTATACCCGGCCAGGCATTCCTCTGCGCTTCGCCTGAATCACCTCATCCCGCCTATGAATGAACGGGGTGGGTACTGTCTAACAGGCTGCGATGAAGGTTGACTGGAAATTTTGCGAATTTATCATAGGGTGTATTTGGTTGTGTTATGCTTCAGCAGAGTCTCGTGACGAAAGCGCCGACACGGCGCGACACCGACCTCAAGCCTCAAGTTGAAGTTCTTCAAGCGTCGAGGTGCCCGCCCACGTCTGAATGCACGACAATAATATCAGCTAGAAACCCCAAAACAACTGGTCTCTTGCATGTCGATCCTACTACTAGACACAAAACTTTTCTTTACCAAGATCGCAGACAGTAACTCTGGATCGGATAGCAAGAAAGCGCTTGAGGGATAGAACAAGGAGAGCAGAAAGTGCATAAGTATTGTCTCAGAATTGTTGCATGTCGGCGTAGATTGGATGGTCCATATTCTGGATATAGGCTGTAGAGAGCGAATCAAACAGTAAGTGCTATTGATGCTGTAAGGAACGATACAATGGAGGGTCCTTCGAAAACTATTGAGTGAGAGGTTGGGGGTTCTCCATAAGACTGGCAAGGAAAGCCGTAACATAGCATCGATTGTGCGAAGTTCAGGTTCGGGATCACCAAGGATGGTGACATGGTATATGGGTTTCGAGAGCGCAACCATTCTAAAGGACTTACAGCACAGATGTAAGTTTCAAGTGGCGCCACATTTAGTATCACCAGAAAGTCAGGCAAGTACCCACTGGAGCTGTGGTAAGATAGACAAATTCTGCGAAGACGATTTTCACAGGTGAGGCCGGTCTCTGTCCGCGGAGCCAGTCGCCAACATTGAACAATGGAATGAATGACTCTTCAAGTCAAGTGATTCCTGAATCACTTCCGTACCACCCTTCAACAGTTGGAAACTCTTCGAAGGTATGATCCAGGAATACTCGCATCCACAGAATGAAGATTGTCTGCAGAAGAGACAACATGAAGATTAAAAACAGGCTTTTCAGCCCTGAGAATAAGAGAGCGAGACCCGGCTGCGCACCGATACATCCAGCAACCACTTAAGCTGAGTTAGTCTCTGGAGCAAATAAGCGCATATTTAGTGAAATAGTAGGCTCTACATGTTCTGATCCAACCACTCCCGGAGAGCTAGGAGCCCGTCGACTTCTGACTTTTCAGGATCTTCAATCTCTTGGGCCACCTTCGCCGACGTGCCAATAAACGAGATCTCTCCTCCTTCCCAATCAGCAAACTTGAACACAGAACCAGCAGGTCCATTACAGTCCAACCCTCCCATTTCCGACTTCTCGCCCTCCTCACCGAGACCCTCGACACCGACACCGCCCGTCTGCGACGCGCGGCGCTTCTCCAGCTCGCGCTCCAGGACGCTCCGGACGCGGCTGATGGCGAGGTTATCAGCGGCGGCATGTGCCTGACTGCCTGTGTTGAGCAGGTCGCACTTGTGTGCGAGGATGACCAGACTAGGAGGTGTCTGGGAGGGTGGGAGCGATGTTAACGTGTGCAGGATGTTGTGGAGGTGCCTGTATCGCGAATTAGATGAGTGTGCAAGGAAGAGCTAAAGGAATACGCACTCTGCGACCACAGCACCATTCCGCGAAACCGTGCTTGCGTCCACCACGAAAGCAACTGCTTTTGCGTCGTTCAGATGTTCCTGGAACTGGTCCCGTATCCGTGGGTGTCCCGGGATGTCCACGACGCGAATGGTTTTGTTGGGCGCTGAGAGCGCGACGACTGATGAGTTCGCCTGTAGAGATGTGTGGGATTGGAGTGCTTGTCCGTAAACAAGCTACTGAGACCGTCAGTTCGCGCGTATTGTTCGATGACAGCTCACACACCGAAGACAATATTGTTGTCTTTCCTCCATCAGGAGGTCCTGCTAGAAGCAGGGCATTCCCTCTCGACTTTGATCTCCGTTTACTCACGAGGGTGATGACTAGAACTTGGGTTAACACGACTTCCTGTTCGATGGATGCTTGGACGAACGAGCAAGCGATATCAGAGCGACAAAAAGAGACAGAATGGCAATATTTTGCGTGCTCATGAGCGTAGGAGGGTAGATTTGAGGGCCTTTTTGGCTAGCGTTGGGTGCTTCAGAGTGATCCATGACGTTGGAGAGGTGGGCGGAGACAGGTTTAGGCTTTCGGTTGTGGCGTTGAATCATTCTCACGTGGTCCAGGTCAGCATCAGTAAATCGGGAAAATCTTGGTATGCCATCTTCCCAGTTGCCCATATTTGGCAAGGTTGCCAAATGATGCCAA
>JABCKI010005965.1:0-21997 GCA_018282025.1 Sphagnurus paluster
GGGGGGGGGGGGGGGGGGGGGGGGGGGGGGGTTGAGCGTGGGTTAGTGTCGAAGATCGGCATCGGGGCCACCTCTTGCTTTGGGTTCAGACTCGGCAATTGGTCGGCAACGTCCGTTGCACATTCACAACACTCATGTCACCGAAAGAACCAAACCGACACCAGCTCTCGTCTCGTCTCTCCTACAGCCAGAACACACCGGCATTTCTCCAGAAGCTCAAGAACAAGATCGCAGGTATCCCCGACGAGGAAGAGGATTACGATGACGAGTTTGAGGACGACGGCTCGGGACGCCCACCGATTCCACGGCGGCCCGCTATACCTGAGCGCCCGGATGACGATCCAGGCAGCGCGGATGAAGACGACGGGGACGAAAAGCCTCAGGTTGTAGTGCTTCGTGAGGGGAAGCACCTTACCGCACACGAAGCAGAGAACGTCAGACGTAAAGGTAAAGTGGCTATACACCTCTTCTAACTAATTACCCTCAACTGAGCTTTTCACACATTCAGAGAAAGGTCTCCCACCGCTACCAGATTCAGCTAATATAGCGTCGTCATCAAAAGAATCGGACCCTAATACCCAGCCTAAAGAATCTGTAAAAGACACGAAATCTGGCACCGGTCTCTCATTTTCGTCCTCCAAAGGCAAAAATAAGACTACGGGTAACAAACGCAAAGCCATAGGAGAAATTGTAGATACGAGAACCAGTAAGATAAGCAACTCGCCGATAAAGAAGAAGGCGAAGAAGGAGCGCAAAACTTTGCTTTCATTTGGTGATGACACTTGACGTTTGAACATTTCAACAGCAGTACGTCCATCCCACTACTCTAGGTTTCGTGTCGCAAGTCTCATCGCCGTCCACTCTCTCAGGTGTCCCATTACTAATCGATACCCTTACTATTAGTTGACTCGTCTGGTAAGTTCTTTTTAAATTTGCCCTCGGTCATTACTTAGCCCGTTTGAACAGATTAGTTTTACTCGAGTCTCCAATAGTATCACGCTTGATACCCCAGGCCGGTGACCTAGTCATCCAGTTAAAAACATATACGAACTCTTGGACCGTTCTATTTTACCCCACAAGTGTGTGTTGAATTTTTTTATAGTACCTGATTCCATGGGTGCGCGTTTTTCAACCGAATATGTCAGCGAAGCAACTACAGCAGTGGGCTGAGGAGCAGGTTACCAACATTTTTAGAAATACAAGTCTTGTGATAGTTTCCTCTCTTTCCCAAGAATGTGCGCCACGGATGACCGGTTAGATTTAACTCAAGGCGATGAAACTTTGACGATCAGTGGTACACTTTGTCGGTGAACTGCTAGTATTGCAATAGGAAGTAGGAAAAGTAATAAGCAGGGGTATTAGATAGAACCGTAAGGGATACATGTCTGAGTATAACTAATAGATATATTCCGGGGGTAGTATGTCACTTCCAGAGTATGAGAACGACCAAATCTAGATCGAGCAAACGAGAGTGGAATAGGTGAATAAGTACAGTGAAGGCGAAGGCATGGAAGGGGGGTGACGCAGGGGATAATCATATATTAAACACAGAGAGGTGGGGTGGTAATTGAATGCTATGGGATAAATTACAGTCCCAAGTCTGAGGTACGGTCAGCAGTACATTGTGATGCAATGTATTATAAGTACACACCTTCCAGTAGGCGCTGTCTGTCATCATCGGATATATTGCGTGTCGCACGCCGAGCAAGTAGTTTCTCTGTCCTGTATTTCTCATATAAAACTTCGTTCGTATGGTTCTTGAGAAGCTGTCATATAACAGATTAGCGATAGTATGGTTGAGGCGATGCACACCATACCTTGAGGTGCGTAGATAGCACAGCCGTCCGTAGAGCAGCAAAATCACAATGATCAGGGTCAAGGACATCAACAGTGCCCCAGCGGAACTTCCTGACAAAAACACCTTTCAAGTCATCCGGCGGTCCACTGAGGTATGGTAATTTGGCGCTGATGGCAGATGCAGGGGTTCGAGGAATAGCATCATCTTCAGATTGTCGTACAATTGGAGAGTCGGGCTGGGCTATGTATGAATCGGGCCTTTTTCTTCGTTGACTACTTTCAGGAGCAATCAAGGCAAACGGAAGTTGGTCAGAGATGTCCGCTTTCGCGACAATGTGCGCTGAGAAGCGAACATTGGCGACGCTATCCTTGTCTGCGGCATCAGGATAGGATGGTCCTCGGTCGTCCTCTGCCGCCAGCGAAAGGTCCCTTCGTGAGCGCGATCGCGAAAGAGCCCTCCCATTGGAGTGTCGCGATGAACGGAGCTTAATCACTGGACGTGCCTGCCGCTCCTCGTCTTCCTCCCCACTCTGCTCATCTGCGTTTTGACTGTCTTCAGAGGCATCTACCTCGTGTCCAAGGCCGTTGGCGCTCGCGAACTGCGTCTGTCTTGTCCGACGTGCCGTTTTTGGAGGCCTCTGCGTCTCGAATATACCAAAGTCAATACCGGCGTCTGCCAGGCTCGCCCGGACTATTCGTAGATAAATATAAGTAGGGAATTGTGAATGAACAAGATGAGTAAATGACGCACTAGCTAATTTGACGGCCTCCAGCTTCTCGTCTGTCAAAGAATCGGCATGGGCAATAACGGGGATGATATTCGTTCGCGCTGCTAGTCGGCGGATAACTCTGATTTCGGCCAGCGACATAGTTAAAGTATCCTGTGTTTCGCCATCGGAATCATCATTGGAAGAGGTGTCCGGAACGAGGTCGGGAGGTGTTGACTTTGGTATAGTCACCTCTGAGCGAATCGTTGAAGGGAGCGAGGACAATGCGCGTCTTTGAGCGGCGGTCATGACTGACGACGGGTCAATCATGTAGATACACCTGGAGATTGTGTGAGGGATTCAGGACAGGCTGAAGAAAACTGATTCTCTTACACATGTATGTGCTGGTCTCCTCTGTTCTTTCGAACAACTTTCGTTTCCTGGTAGAATGAGGAACTTGTGGGATCAAGAAAAGGAGATAACGCACCTCGTTGAGTGTATCGGCATACAGAGTGTCCACGTACTTTATTACACTATTGACCTGTCGTTCAAGCTTCAACTCCTTCCCCTCGAGGAAGTCCAAACCAGGGGTGTCAATGACTGATAACAGGACCCTGTCGAAGCGCGACTCGCAAATCTCCACACACGCGGTTTCGATTGATTGAGTGGTCTTCGAAGGGCCTCGCAGGAACCGGTCCAGGGCGGCCCTCTGGTCGATCGTGGCGGTCGGCGAGATGTCTGCAGTATCGAGTAGCAGCCGTAGGAGTGATGTCTTGCCCGTCCCTCGCCCACCAACAACCTTTCAAGTTTCGGCGCGCTGTTAGCACGGGCTATGCAGAGCATAAACAGAAGCCACTGACCATGAGATTAAATGTGGGCGCGACGCGGGCCCGGCGCTGGCTGTACCGGCCGATGGTGTTGGGGGTATTTGTGCGCCGATTGTCGAACGCCGACGGGGGGCTGGACATGTACAAAGCAGATATGGGACCTGCATCCTTTAGCTGCCCTGGAGGAGCTCGGAATGGTTTGTGGAATGGAATGGGGTTCGGGATGCTTTGGAACGATGTTTTAGCGACTGTCGGGTGGTTGGTGGCTGGGGGCAGTTGTATGGCCGCTACGTCGATAAGACTTTCTGGCCATGGGATCCCCTGGCTGTTGAGCTGGGGAAGCGACGGGGAAGTACGTATGCGAGGGGAATCCTGTTCCTTCTTGGGCTTACGGCGGAATGAGAACATCGAGAACGAATTGAATACAGAACAAAGAGCGTAGAAGTCAGTGGAGCACGAAGCCCCTTTCGCACCGACGGGAGCAAAGAGCACACAAAGGAAAGTGAAACGGGATGAGATCGGCAAGAGAATGCCCAGCATCAATACACGCTCTTGTGGGAAAAAAATATATGCACACTTCGAATTCATACCAAAACACAAATACAGTTACAGTCCAGCTACTATGTAAGGTCATATTGCAGCTACCAGATCCCAAACATAACCCACCGAAGAAAGCAAAAACTGTGAGGAGAGCATGTGAAAGAGATAATCTACAGACAAGATTGCATCAACAACTTAGGGTATACCAGCTGCTGGAGAGCTGTCCATCCGCATTTTCTTTGGCGGTCGCGATGCCTCCGAGTAATCCAAAGGTCTTTTCAAATCAAGGTCGCTCTGCACGTGTACATCATCCCGGTGTTCATACCCATCATTACCAGTAGAGGGAGTAGGCACCGTCCGGGAGGATGGCGGTGAAAGCGAATGGGGAGAGTCAAGACGAGGCTTGCTGCTCGATGCTCGGCGCCCTTTTTTCGGCCCATTTCCAGAGGGCCCAGACTCATGGACGTAACTGCAAGGCATTGACCTGCGGGCGCAGCTCGCACAGGCGGGGTGTGCACCATCGCATTTGGTCTTGCGAGCTACACGAGAGAAAGTTAGATACTTGGCCACAGTGCTGCAGTGTAGCCGTCCAAGCTCACCTCGGCAGAAGTTACAGGCCACGACTTTTGGGCCAGAGTTGGCGGCCGTGCGGGGGATTTTTCCGGGAACGGTGGCCGCACGTTTACGTTGTGCAGCTTGCTGCTCAGAGGCGGGTCGGATAGGAGGAAGGGTGGGTGCAGACATCGGAACGGGAGTCGAAGGGGAAGGATCAGGCAAGGACAAAGTAGCAATGTGGGGTAGCTCATTATCAGGGAACAGGCTGCGGGTCTCATGTGGCGGCTTCGATCTTAAAGAAGAGGGTCCAGGGAGAGGACCTTCATCGCGTTGATCGCGTTGCTCCCGCCTCTCTGAAGTTACGGCGATTTGTGGAAGTGGAGCAAAACCTTCACGATTGAGTTTTTCGACGTTGGAGCTCCGCCGCGACAAAGGCTGAGAAGAGACTTCAGGTGATGCAGACACGTCTGCTTCGTCTTGTTCCGCAGACCTTTCATCACCACTTTCGCTCTCGCTATCATCGCCTCCTTTGCGTTGCCTAACAGCTCCCCGTCGTTTATTTTGGGGCATGTAGTCGCAGGAGTGTGATCGCTTCACGCACTGACTGCAAGCTGGGCGCCCACCATCGCATTTAAGTTTGCGTGCTGGAAAATGACGTTACTTAACATTGAACGAATAAACGAACCTATAAACTTACACCTGCAAAAGTTACATGCAACAGTGATCTTCTTGGTGCGTTGCTTGGTGGACCCTGTACCAGGGTATTAGGAAAAAGGATCATAAAATTTATTCGCAACTGACTTGAAGAAGATCCGCGGGCCGAAGCACTTGCTGGCATGGGATGAGACCGTTGTCCAGAGCGGATTTCTTCACCAAGAATATCGCGTGGTCCAGACAGAGTTTGGTGGCGATGCATCGCCTGATGTGGGGCAGTATCGATAGCCAAGATGGGTCGCGAGTTATGGGAGAGGGAGCCACTACCCATGTGTGCCATAGCTTGCGGGTGGTGGTGCGGGACGGAAAGATGGGACCCTGGACGCTGCTGGCGGAGGTACTCGTTGCGGAATTTATCGAAAAGATATTCCCTGGTGTATTTTTGAAGTGTCTATAAGGCAGGGATCGATGAGCTTGCAATGAATCAGTACCAGGAGCTTACGTACATCCATATGGTGAAAAATTGCAGCCCGAAGGGATAGAAAGTCGCTGTGAATGGGATCCAAGACGTCAAGAGTGCCCCAGCGGTAACTCCGGATAAATTTGCCTCTAGATATGTTGGAAAGGAAGGTTTGGAAGGGGTTAGAAGACGGAGTATATTGATGAACAAGCTCGGAGCGTGAAGGTGGAGGCCTGGGGACGCCATCGCTGTGAGAATACATGTCGGGAGAAATGAGTGCGTATGGCAATCGAAGGTGCGCAGGCGTAATTGGGGATGTGGGTGGCGTATTGTTATTCGATGGTGTAGAACCATTGTGAGGAGCAGCATAACCATTCTGGGCTTCACCATTCTTCTGCGGCTTATGATCCTCCTGCAGGTGCTGCTGATAGGGCGTGTCCATATCAAAAATGCCAAATCCGATCCCGGCTTCCGCGAGGTCTCTGCGAACAGCGACTTTGACCGCCGCGAGGCGTTCGTTAGACAGGATGTCCGCGCGCGCGATGACAGGTAGGACGTTGACTCGTGCAGATAGCCGGCGAATCGTCTCGATCTCTATTGCCGGCAAGGTCGGCCGGAGCAACAGGGGGTTAGTGGTCAGTGGCGGTTCAAGGATAACGGGCTCTTGTTCAGTATGAGAGAAACTGTTTGTGCGGGCCCTGGGCACCAACGGGGCAGACGGTCCCGGAACCGAAGGCGGTACAATTTGGTCAGGGTCCAAAAAGTAGATGCATCTGCGGGCTGGAATTTAGAGAGTTGCTGTAAAATGGGGGGCCGGGATACGCACAGGTGAACATAACGATCTGACTTCTGTGCATTCCATTCCTTGAGTGTAAGTTAGCCATGGAGCCACTGAGACACCGACCCCGCGCGCAGTACTCACCAATTCGACACCCTCGGCGAAGCGGCCGTCTATGTTCCGCTGTATTTCGGACATCGACCATTCAGCAGCCTTTTCATCCTTGAAGTCCAAGGAAGGTGTGTCGACGAGATGGAGTGCAATCGGGTATGGCTTGCCACTGCCCTCGATGTCGACATTGATATCAATAGATGTCGGCCTGATGTAAGAGGTGTGGCCGTTACAGCCTTGCACGAATTTTGCAACATTTGCGAGCTGGTCTTTGGTGGCGGTAGGGGAGATGGCACTGGTATCTAGAAGGAGGCGCAAGAAGGAGGTCTTGCCTGGTCCGAGAGTAAGTGAGAATAAGCGCGGGGCACGGAAAGGGGCACTTGCCTCCTCTGCAGCCCGCGACTAGCAAAGTGAACTCAGTCCGAGGTTTGTCTGGTAGGAACGGAAAGACAGGGCACGGTCAGAGGACGGTTGGCGAGTGATAGCGTAGAGTCATTACCCGGGGTATCGTGACCGGGCCCGTGGGGTGGATGAGCGGAATACGATGGACTCTGCTGGGCGGTAATATGGCGGTCGTCGTCGTCGTGGCGGGTACGTTTGTCGGACTGGTTCATGACGGTGTATCGTCAAGAACGGGCAGCTCCAAAACGGAGAAAGCAGGATTGCCCGCACGCAGGCAAGGGCGGTGATTTCGAAAACTCTGATGCAGAACCGACACTTAATTCCCACCGAGCCAATCGGAACAATCCAAGGTCCAAATAATAGTTCGTCAATTTCGGCCCCTTGCAGGGTTCGCGAACGGAATCAAGTACACTACTACAGAGATTATAGAGTCAATGTAAAGAAATATAAGGTGCTAATACGATTGGAAACGATTATGGTCTCAGTGCAGCGGGAGGACGGTGCAGACCATCGGGATTAGGGTAGAGCGCTCGTGGGAGCGGTAGGCATGCGCCCGGAGTGCGCGTGTAACAGTCCAAAGTAGGGACTGGATAGCAACAGAGGTACGTAAGGAGATGCTCGGAGGGATCTGTCATTGGTGGGTGCGTCCAAATTAATCTGGGGAAGATGCGAACGAGGCACCCGCCAAAACCAGTAGGTTGGCTGTGTCCTAAGATTCGCGATGTCCAGTCAATATCTCTTGTCTGCTTCCGAGTCCACAGATGGAGTCCGCGTTTTCCGTCGCCGCGATGGCCCACCTTTTGGCGGTGAACTGCTCGACGACGATGGGAATGAGAAAGTCTCCAGAGACATCGATCCTGTTTCAGTGGTCTCGGCCATGGCGCCTGATCCATGATCTCCGGGCGGTGGAAGTGACGTAGAGGCCTCTGAGCGGGCAGCAGCTGAAGCTTTCTTGGATTTGGTTCCTTTGGGCGCCTTTCCAGGACCACGGCGTCTCTGAACGGGGACGTACTCGCACTGGAACTTGCGCACCATACAGTTCGAGCAGGCCGGCTTAGCCCCATTGCAGCGAAGTTTGCGACCTGGATGATGAGAGTAAGCGAGGCTGTCCTTTACATTCAATTCAAACAGAACATCTTACCGCGGCAAAAATTACACGCAACCGCTGTCTTTCTAGGGTTCCTGCTTTTCCTCGTGCTGTCATCGCGGACATCAGAATCTCGACGTCGTTTCTTCCCCTTTTGAGAAGTGGTGTAAGTCTCGTCACCGTCATCATCGGGCCGCCCTTCACTAGAGGCATCGGAGACAGAGCTCGGGGAGTAGCCAGTTGGGTAGTCACCAAATCCAGAGCCAGTAGATGTTCCTGCCCATCCATGTGATGCGCTGACTGATGTGAGCGGAAACTGGCTGTATCCCGTAGTAAGCTGCGAGGCAGTGAGGTCGGATCCGAGCTGCGACGCATGAGTGGCGCTACCCTGGAAGGGCTCGGGCCAGGAACTGTAAAGGCTACCAGCTTCGCAAAAAAAGCGTGTCAGATCAGCGCAAATTTTCCAAAAGGGGACATTGCGCGAGACATACATTGCGTTGAATGGCCCATCGCCCCTGGATAGCTGTCACGTCCCCGAGTGGAATATACATCTCCGTCACCGTCTGATGCGTCGCCTCGAAGGTTAAATGCTTCAGCTTGTCTTGACAGTTGCGCAGGCTGACTCGATCCTCGTCGTCCGCGTATCCTCGCAGATTCGTAGGGCACATGAGCAAGTGATGACGGACCAGCCTCGCCTTCTCGCCAGGCATCGCGAGGATGTGCTGCATCCTGCGCAGCTGGGAGTGGATATCCGTGGCTGAGGCCATGAAACATTCGGTCTGTTCGAGTGGCATGATATTGAGGGTCACTATAGATCGGGTTGGAGTAGCGATGACTAGGGACGTGGGATGGAAGTGAAAGACTGCCCATGGAACGAACGAGACCTGAGGCAGGGATGTCGACGGGGCTCACTGTCTGTAAATTTAAGTTGTGGTCCGCCGAGGGTGGTTGTCTAGTATCGTAATTGAGATAAGACGGGCTGCGATGAGTTTCTACAGGTGGCAAGGATGTGGCGAACGAGGAGGCGACAGGAGGAAGGGTGAATGAGGTGCGCATGGATGGGAGTTCAGTGCGTTCGGAAAAAACAGTTTCATCTTCTAGGCGTGTGGAGGCTGGCAAGGGGAGTGTCGGAAATGGTGCTGTGGGCAAGGTATCGTCCTGCTGGGGCCTACTGTAGAGATGCGGGATTAGACTGCTAGGTAGTGAGCTCTGTCTTAACTCCTTATTCCTCCTCTCCATCTTTGCCAGCCTCCAGACGAGGAAAAATCGATGAAATGTGAAAGAATATGGATCGAAGCGTGCAAAGATTGGGGATTAAGTGAAAGAAAGAGGGAAGTGGTCCCGAGAAAGTGCAGCGCCCATTCACGCTTCGCAAGAAGTACTGTCTGGAGGGAGTCTTACTCAAGAGGCTGGCGGGCTCGATCGAGGTCGCGGAGGAAATTTGGAATGGTGGCCTCCATGAAGATTACTTCCGCACTTGCGGTCCAGATCAGAGAAGTTGGTTGTTGGTCTCAAGGGCAGCCGTCAAAGGGGCGCGCTGCTATATTCTCATTGTGAACGCGCGCTGGACGCCCTGTATAAATCATGTCTCTGCACCGTTCTTGTCCACTACAAGTGAGTCGAGCAGGGGCCAAACCATTCCATGGCCACGCTGGCGACGCCCTATCTGTGCATTTGCGGGACTCAAAATTTATCGACGAGCTCGGGGGTGAAACACGATCGATCCCGTTGGCAATTTCCCGGAATATCCGTTCAAGCCCCCTTTTACAGGATCGCTGCCCAATATGGCCATAACGACCCCGTCCAACGGTACTCCTATTACCAACTCTAAAATTCGACGTCGGTCATTCTATGCGTCTTCGCCCTCGTCCTATCCGTTTTTCTCTCTCCTCATATGTGCGCAAATCCTCGAGCTCCCATCAAAGATAAGCTTTTTACTTTTCTAATCACATCACCGTCCCGATACAGTCGAACCCTCTTTTTTCTTTCCCCCTCCAAACCTTTGTTCTCCAGAAAACACATGGGTAGCCGACGATATTTTGATGCATTCTATTATAAATGCGCGCCTGCTATGGATCCCCTCCTTTGTGACTCTGAGCTACGACGTCGGCGATATAGGAGGTCGGATATGATCGCCGAGATGACTAAGCCGCAAAACAACAGTGACTCGCAGAGCTCAGTCGCGTCCTCCTCGTCTTCGACGCGCCATGCCCAACAAGTTTGCCTCCAAGGGGCGCCTTCTGGCTTCCTCTTTCTCTACTTCTGCACGATACCGCGCAGAACAGCCTGTCATGAATCGCTACAGCCGTGTCGTTACACAACCGAAAGACCAAGGTGCCAGTCAGGTATGTCGAGTCAAGTTCTATTCTGGTGTCAATCTCATTTCGTAGGCTATGCTCTACGCTACGGAGGGCATCAAGTCTGATGCAGATTTCAGCAAGGCCATGGTCGGTGTTGCCAGTGTTTGGTGAGTTGCGCCGGGTATGTTGCATCAGCGACCAATAATTAATCTTGTCTACGCAGGTATGAAGGAAACCCGTATGTCCCACGTCATCACATTCCGTAGAAACCACTAAGCTCTCTATTAGATGTAACAAGCATCTTCTGGGTCTCGGGCAAGAAATCAAGGCGTCTTTATACAAGGCTGACATCATTGGGTATCAATTCGGTACAGTCGGTGTCAGCGATGGTATTAGCATGGGCACGCGTGGCATGTCCTACTCACTCCAGTCTCGAGACTTGATCGCCGACCAAGTTGAAACCGCTGCGGGAGGACATCATCTTGACGGAATGGTTGTTGTCCCTGGTTGCGACAAGAATATGCCAGGCGTTCTGATGGCTCGTTAGTACCGCCTTTGCTATATTCTTGATAGCCGCTCAAGACACCCTCAATCACAGTCGGACGGCTAAATCGGCCTGGCCTTATGGTTTATGGGGGTACGATCCGCGCGGGGTCTTGCGAAGGAGCTCCGCAACTCGACATCGTTTCTGCTTTCCAATCCTATGGAAAATACCTGCAGGACGGACAGACTCCTGCCGCCGAAAAAGAGCGCTATGATACGGTACGGCATGCGTGTCCAGGCCCTGGGGCTTGCGGAGGAGTATGTCTTGAAAATTGTTCCGTGAACGGGCTATTTTTAACCCAAAGACAGATGTACACAGCAAATACGATGGCGAGCGCTGCGGAGGCCTTGGGTATGACACTCCCAGGCTCTTCATCATTCCCCGCCGAGTCTGAGGAAAAACACGGCGAGTGTGCGGCAACTGGAGATGCCATGCGCACTTTGCTCGAAAAAAATATCCTGCCCAGGGATATCATGACACGCTCCGCCTTCGAGAATGCCATGGTTTGCATCGTCTAAATCCACGTTGTATGAAAACTGATTCCGCTACATTCAATAGGTCTTGACCATGATTCTCGGCGGATCGACAAACGCCGTGCTCCACTTGATTGCAATGGCGCACGCGGTAGGCATTAAGTTGGACATTGACGACTTCCAGGCGGTGTCAGACCGTACACCTTTCCTTGCGGACATTAAGCCTAGCGGTAAATATGTCATGGAAGATGTCTACAAGATCGGTGGTATTCCCAGTCCGTTTTGTCGCCCTATTACACTCGGCCCGGTGCTCATGTCTTTCCAGAAATTCTGGCCTTCCTCTTGAAGAACAAAATGATTGACGGAAACAACATGACCGTGACAGGCCTCACCCTCGGCGAGAATTTAGACCGATGGACACACAAGTACGGTGAACTTAATCAGTCCCAGGACGTCATTCGGCCTCTGGACAAACCCATCAAGTCAACTGGACATCTCAGGTAAGGCAATCCTTCAAGCGACGCCGGTCTCTTAATTTATTTCCATATTCCAGAATTCTCAAAGGTAACCTCGCGCCTGGTGGGGCTGTGGCCAAGATCACAGGGAAAGAGGGCCTGGGATTCACTGGCAAAGCAAGGGTTTTTGATACTGAGGATGCCTTTGTAAAGGAAGTGGAGAGCGGTTCGATTAAAAAAGAGGAGAAGACTGTTGTCATCCTTCGGTACCTGGGTCCTAAAGGCGGTCCTGGTAAGTCACCCCTACGTATCCGTGAACCCCGAAAAATTTATAACCCTCAAACAGGCATGCCTGAGATGCTGAAGCCCACTAGCTTGATCATGGGTGCAGGTCTAGGACTAGACGTTGCCTGCCTGACTGATGGCCGTTTCAGCGGAGGGTCAGTATCCAACCCCATTGTTCTTGATATGCCGTATCTGAGCGTCGAATCTCTTCCTAGCTCTCACGGTTTCTGTATCGGACATGTGGTACCAGAGGCCCAGGTTGGTGGTCCTATTGCCCTCGTGCAAGATGGCGATGTTATCTCCGTCGATGCGGTCAAGAATTCTATTGAGTTGCACGTCTCTGAGGAAGAGCTTGCACAGCGCCGGGCTAAATGGGTCGCCCCACCTTTGAAGGTCTCGCAGGGTACGCTCTACAAATATGTTAAGAGTGTTACCGACGCGAGTCATGGTTGTATCACCGATGCATGACCGCGCCCCCCGAGTAGCGCCAGCGCCGGGCAAAATTATTGTAAAAGTAGGATATTTGATAGCTGTCATAGCTAATAAGACGGCGCAGATTTTTATACCACACCCGACACCTGAGGCCTGCGGCCTGAACATCAAACAGCGGAAATGAAGAACATATGTGACGGCAGCGCTCTAGCCTTTGGTTTTTTTCATGCTGCGCTTCTTCTCTGCTTTTGGCATTTTGTGCTTTCGCTTTTCTCGCGCCTCTGCTTTTGCCGCCTGCTTACGTTCCTACGAGCGCGTTCATTACACGGCGGGCCACACATAAAAACTAACATACCTTCTTCGCGTCCTTGTCTTCATGCCGGTGGCCTCTGGGTTTGCGTTCCACGAAACCCTCCTTCCCCACCTCCTCGCCACCCTCACTATTTTCCGTCTCCTCTCCATCACTATCCTTCTCCGACTCGCTCTCGGCCGAATCAGATACAAACGCCACCTTTGCGCCAGATCTCTCTTTCCCGCCGAGCGACAGCGTGGGTGCCCCGTCGTCAACCTCATGCATCTCGACCACAGGTACAACCCCAATTGTCTTCGCGTAAATCAGCCCGTCGCCCTCCCCGCGCACAAGTTTATCAACGTCCCGTTCGGGGTCATACACCTCGTTCAGTGTCCGTGGGATAAAGGACTGAAGAAATACCGAGTCCTCATGTGCAGAAACTGACTCGCGGCGTTGGGGATCGTGTCCATCTCGCGTGGCCCCGTCGTCAAGGGGCGCCTCACCCTCATCTGTAGTCTTCTCAAGCCACTGTCGCAGCGCCGCCTCTTCCGCCGCACCCTCTCCCTCGCTCGTGCCATCAGAGACCTGGAGCTGCGTGATGAACTCGAAACAACGACGGAGCCCGAGGCATCGGACGCCCAGGCGCCCGAAGAACTCCTCCACGTTCTTGATGTCCTTGCGCAGGAAGTCGAACGCTGCTGGGTGGTCGTGTTCCACGCTCTGAGACACGTCGATGATACACAGGTGCCGCTCATGGTACAGGATATTATATTCTGACAAGTCTGCATGCACGAGCTTGCACTGGTGGAACATTTTGCGTACTACCAGCACAAGCTCAACGTAGAGGTCTGTGCATTCGGCGGCTGAGAGCTCTGCATCCTTCAGACGCGGGGATGCCCTAAGATCGCAGTCAACACTTTAAAAATAAATGGACACATCAAGACGTACCAGCCCTCTTTGTCGCCGATGAATGACATCACTAGAACATTCTCGCGTACCTCGATGGGGTCTGGACAGCGAATGCCGGCGCCCACCAGGCGCTTCAGGTTGCGCATCTCTTTCTCAGCCCACAGGCGAACCATTTTACGTGGATTCCGACGGCTGTACCCTCGGCGGAAGCGGTATTCACCCGTAACATACTTATCGCGATCCTTGAAAACAAGGATGGAAGTTTTGTAGATTTTCAACGCAATGTGTGCAGCCTCGGGCGTCAGGGCATGGTATACGTTCGCCTGAGGGGCGGCTCAATACCATGCGTTGGAAAATTAAGAATAGAGTAAGCAAACCTCTTTTCCGGTGCTAATACACCCATTGATCTCGTTAATGAGCCCACGACCAATCATCTTAAAAAGAATTATACGGGTACGAGGGTCCAGGACTTGTTCCGTCGTGGCGCGGTCGGCTTTGTCCTTCGCATTAGCATGCGCGCTGGGCCCTTTTCTATTGACCCCTACTCCCATCACATATGGTGTGTCTATCTTTGCAATCCTTGAGTTGTACTTCGCTAGAGCCGCAAGTTGATCAGTGGTCTTGTCTTTAGCATGCGTATTTGATATTGTGGCGGCCACGCGGGTACTTCGCGGATGGTTGACCGCAGGTAGTGCGGCTACGTTTGTTGAATTATTTGTTGACGATAAAGTTCCTTGTGCGTTCCCTGTACGTACGGCGACGTGCTGTCGCAGTCGATTGTATTGCTTTGTAAAATCTGGCTTCTAGGTCTAGCCGAGATCGTTAAGAAAGAAAGAAAAATAGACTCACCTCTTTCCGCGATTTCCCAATCCTCATCCTCTACTCTATTTTCATCATACTCCTCGTCTATCTCGTCCTCGTCGTAATCAGTTTCCTCCGGCCAGGGTAATTCTTCGGAGTCATAATTTGTGGTATCGATATAAGCGTGCTCTGACCGAGAACTTGTAGGCTGTTTTTCCGAATTATCCTCTTCGGGATCGTCGAATTGGCCGGCTTCGATCTCAACAATGGGAGCCATGGGGTAGTGAGTGTAAGATTGCAACTTTTTCAAGCGTTTACATAACACAAGTGAATCTCGATCGTTTAGATGACAATCTTATTGGTGGGATTAGTCATCGGAGCCAAATTATCGTCCACAGAATCCCACAACTCGCACCATCGCAGGCTGGCCTTGTGAAATCCATTTCTTAGCTATTCGCTTCAATGGAAAATCTAAGAAGGCGAATACCTTTTAAATCTGATGACTTTGAGGAGGATGAGAACCACATCCTTGACGAGCAAGGTTTGTGTCATTTGAACATGATGAGCCAAAACCAAAACTAAAGTCTACTACAGAGCAGGAAGCTATTATTCAAAAGCTTAGAGACACCAATCGTGTATCTAGTAAACGATATCAGGCAATACTTCAGGTCATTTTCGGTCTTTCAGTGGTTTTGTAAGTCTAACATTTGCACTGAGAAAGCACAATTTACATTCTGACTGCATCTCGCTAGTCAAATATTTTGGTTCTTTAGGAACCTTTTTGGTGCAACAATCCTACCCGATATACGAGCCAAATCTGCAGACATACCTCTACCCGCACTGTTTACTCTCTTCAACATTCTCGTTCACCTCAATCTCGCGCTGATTGCATTCCGAGATAACGCCAGAGTACGCCTTGTTGCTTCAGAATATGCTTTGCATCCTATTCCATACCAGCTGTCATATGCCGTCACTGCAGTGCCTCCAACCTTGTCCATGTTTCTGCGGAGATCATGGCAGTCTACCACGTGGTGGGGTCTCACTATGGGTGTCGTTTTTACCGTGCAGACAGTGACCAAATCGATAGACGAAGGGAATGAGAGCATTTCTGAACTCGAATCCTTACGATATGTTGCACCTGGGGCGTAAAATGAGTTACTTAAACCTCACGACATTTCTGTATCTCTAAACTTACATAATCAAACTTTGCTTTTGCCCATCCCCATGTCGAGTTACTTTTTAGCCTCTAAAAGCAGGAGACAGCCTCTGTGCGATGCGGGGTACAGAGCTCCGATGTCTGAAACAGACACTTTGTCTGAAAACTCGTTGGACGACCTAGGGCCAATATATATCTTCCCTAACCCCGCTACCTCTGCTCCACCCAGTCCAACGAGCCTCACAGATCTTTCGGAAGCTACAGAATTCACACCGTCAATTCGTTCTCTTACTTTGCAGCTTCCCTCGGGCCGAGATCGACGCCCCACTTCCTCGATGTTCTCACCATTTACACCACTCTCGCCAGTAGATTGGGAGAGCTTTGAGCTTGACTTGAAGACTTGGATGCGGCAGTCCCCCGCAAGAAGGATACCTCTCGAGACCGTCCCAGGTCATTCAAAGAGTAAAGCAGAACAGGTGCTGATAGACAGACGCACGCCAGACGTGATGCCGACATATCCAATCGATTTGAGCCCGGTCATTTCAGATGATCATATGCACCGTGACCTAGAAAATCCGCACAGACGCACACCTAATATACCCCTGCTCTCGTTCTTCATCTCTCTCCTTTCTATTGACGACTCCACCGCTCGTCTCCTTTCTCACTCGTCCGATCCTTTGCTTTTCGAATCTGGATCATTATCGGAGAAAGTTGACACAGAACCACATGGAATCGAGAGGTTATTCATACAGAGAAAAGAGGTGCATAAGATAAGAGAGGCCCTAGCAAATTTCGAAGTGGAGGTTGGCCCTTCACAGCTTTCCTTGCCCACATTCCCGATATATGGACTATGGAATGCAGTTGCTGTGCTGGTCACAAGTGGTGGGAAAGCATTGCGGGGGGCCCTAAGATGAAATACTACTGGTAACTCAGTATGCTGCATCAGATTTTCTCTCGTAGTGATACTTGGATTTCTATTTACCTTACATAATATTCCCGGTTTTCTTTCATCCTATGCCGACGATAAGCCCAAGTTGCTCACAAGCGCGCCTTTCTTCAATAATCCAACACGTCGAGGAGGTAGCAGCAAGAATGATCCCTTCACGAAAAATCCGAGCCCAGCAACGCAAGCAATTTTCCATCGATCTTGCTCTAATTGCTATATTTCTTCGGTAAGTTTTGTGGTGACTAGGATGATGTGGCGTGCCTAATTGTCAAAAAGAACCGGCTACCTCGTGGATATCGCTGCGCCACAAAACGCGGTTCAGCTTTTCGCACAGTTCATATCCACCCTTCGACTGGTCTGGATATGGTTTTATTTTGGGTAGGGATTCCACTAACAACTATCCAGAAATGTCCGGAATTCGAGACCGTTGTCCATATATACGAGCCTTCGTCTGATCAGTCTTTCTTCGTGAATTTTCCTATGCTCGTCGCTCGACAAACGTCAGGATTTGCATCTGACTTTCATAACTGCTATACGCATGGAGTCTCCTTCGTGTCTCTTGGATTAAACAATATTCCAGTCTCCCTGGTATGTATAATATCTCTCAAACCGATGTAGTCCTAACGATAATCTATCACTTGCTTAGGTATCTGAACCTCCATCTGATGTTGACGCCGTGCTCTCGGTGTTAATTGACAGTATGACCAACACGTCTCTCCTGCCCCCTTCGGTAACAATACCGCCCTTATCCCACGGAACAGCAATCCCTCTCGCGGCCGTGCTTCTTGAGTACCCCGTTGCATATGTCCCAACCTCACTGGAGCACCCGTTTCTGAGCAACATCACACTCGACGTGTACGAATGTGTGCTCCTGAATGTACTGGAGCAGAATAGCTCGTACACATTGCTGAAGTTCTCGTGTCCTTCTGAGCTCGCGGGTCAACATACAAACATGGATCCCGAGCATATCATTGCATTTCTGACCGAAAAATTTACTGGTCGGATGAACAAATTACTCCCAGGGGCCTCGTTTCAGATACTACACAACATACAGACACTCGACCGCGTTGCTCTTTGAATGTCGAACCTGAATAACACAAGACATCGTACGCACACCATCTTGTTGATTCGTACATGACATAGTACATTCATAACATGTTAGTCTATATCGACATTGATGATTTTGATGTCCTCGTAGGGCTTATCTGTCTTGCTCGTCTTCACATTCTCGATAGTGTGAACGACCTCAAGGCCTGAAATGACACGCCCAAAGATCGTATGCTTCTTGTCTAACCATGGCGTTGCTGTCGTCGTGATGAAGAACTGCGAACCGTTGGTTCCAGGGCCCGCGTTGGCCATGCTGACCGTATATGGCCTTACGATCCAAAGTCAGAAAAGTTTAGGTGTGGTGGTTAGTGCAGTGACCCACCGATCGTGCTTCAGATCATCCGAAAATTCATCTTCAAACTCCCTGCCCCAGATCGAAGTGCCACCAGTCCCATCTCCGAGCGGGTCGCCCGTCTGGATCATGAACTTCGGAATGACACGGTGGAACAGTACGCCTTCGAAGTAACCGCTCCTTGCATGGCCAACAAAGTTCTCGACTGCCTTTGGAGCTTGCGTAGGGAATAGACGGAGATGCATGTCTCCCATGGTCGTGTGTATAGTTGCAGAGTCTGCCAGAGGCGACGGTCCGGTCTTCGCTGACGGTGCAGATGTGGCGACGTTCTGCTCATCCCGCGTGGGTCGCTCGTTGAAGACGTCACGTTCGCCGAGTTTGTTGTCCCTGAAATGTATGGATTCAGATGTAAAATGATAAAAGAAGAAACAAATGTACTCAGGTTCGGAGCGAGTGAAGAGGTAGAAACGACCACGTTTATACCCTGTACAGAATAGTGTCGGGTCCCGTTGGGCTTTGTTCGCAAGGATAGGGTTAGCAGATGCAGCCATGGCCTAGAGTATGGTGAGGAGAAGTTCCAAAACTGAAATACCAATCACATACCATAGTCGTAACCCCTTTCTTTGCTGGAGCGCCCTGATACAGGCTGAGGTTCAGGAACCTCACAGCCTCGTCCTTACCAAGCAATCGGACAACCCGATTCGTCACAACATTCAGCACTGGAACCATCAGGTTTAGAATCCTGGTCAGAAACCAATATTAATTTGACGAGCTCACCTTTAATTCCCAATAACGAGGGGTACAAAATGAACGCGCCAGTTTCATCCCATATCGCATTACTCCACCTTCCAGGCGTATGCCCATCAGGGCCAGGAAGTTCTAATTCACGCTCAACCGCGAGGCGCCTTCCGAACTCCATGTCCTCCACTTTGTAGGCTGCAGTACCGGCCTGCTGCATTTCCTGAACCGCCTCTAGCGACTCGTCATACTTGCGGGTCATCTTGCCGGTGAGGAAGTTGAAAACGCGGACCTGTCGGTCTGGTAGCGAGAATGTGACGAAGGAGGAAGTGTCTGGTGACAATGTGATACATGTTGGAGTGGATTTTGACTGGAAAGTATATGAGGAATGTGTTTGAAAATCGAGGGAGACGCACCTTTTTAAACTCGTAGAGGTCTGTTTCGGACTTGTATGACCACATACCAGAAACGTTCTTAGGTAGGACGAATGGCTCGATCGGTTGCCAGTACTCGACGAATCCACCCTCGTCCGCTGATATTACAGTATCATATCTATCACTAAACTAAGTGAAAGAATATGTTTGAGTAGGCGGTGATACAGATTACAATGCAGTACGAACCGTCATTATGTGCACAGGGAACCTGTGTAGGGTCTCGATTGTCTCCATAGGTTTATCATTACCACGGCCATCATATATCCTTATTGTGCCTGTCTTTGAATCGGACCTGTATGGAAATGAGCAGGTAAAATGTGAGGGGAGAGGTGAGCATACACTGCCAGGAGACCTTGCGCTTGGCCGCGCTTGTGTACCCAGCAACACGCATGCGGGATGTATCCGAGCTTTATGATGTTGATCATATCTATTGGATTTCCTGTGGATTAATACAACGCGTTGAACTCTGTAAGCAGGGCTTGCGCACCGAAGTTGATCACATCGAACACCTTCGCTGTTCCATCCTCTGCCACGGTCGCAAAGAGCTGTCCATCTGCGCTTGCAGATACTGCCAACACCGGATTTAGGTGCGCGCGATAATGCTTGACAAACTCAATGCCCTCATCCTGCTTTTTCCATAGCTTGAGATGTCCATCGACGGAAGTTGTGATGAGGAAATCAGTTCTAAGTTGTGAAAGGGTCGGTAAGATATAGCAAGGATAATTCAGTGATAGGTTCGGACTTTGTGACAACAGAGAAGTTAACTGTATCGCGGTGCATGAAGCTCTTGTAATATTGATCCGTGTCAGGCAAGTGCTCAAGGTACAAGCGTTCGTGAGGCAGCACTAGGCAAGAAGCCTTGCATCCGTTAAGGTTCTAGAGTAGCGGTGAATATTCTTGCACATACCTTTGCGCTTTTTCTTCGCGCCGCCGGCGTCTGCAGGCATCGGCATTGGCCCTACATCGTCGTCGTCGTCGTCATCCTCCTGGATAGATTCTACTGGTCTGGAATTTTCATCTTCTCCGTTGCCCTTAGAATCGTTCTCTCCTGGTCGAACGCGCTTTCCCAGGACAGACGCGTCTTGCTCAGAGTCAGACATGGCGAAAGGGGACGTTGAGGTAGCGGTGAGTGTTGGAGTGGGTCGGAGTTCGGATGCCAGACCCATAATTTGCGCTTCCAGAGCGCAAACCTTGAGTAAGTAGATCGACTCATCGCCCTGCGTTGTAATACCAATATTTAAATAGTAACTCTAAGTAATCTGGGACATTCGGTTTGTTCAGTCCATCGTTAACATTGTACTCGTAGTATTGCAAATTCATCCGGGTTGAAAAGGGTTAAAAGGGGTATACCGTATATCGAGCGTACATATTTTACTCTAGGATGTTCACATCACTAAACATTCACCCTTCTTGTCTGCCTCTTCCTCGGCCGCCAAGATCGCTTTCTCCTCCTCACTGAGTAGCTGTGGGAAGTGTGACACATTCAGGGTGGTTATCGGAGGTGGGTATAGAAACACTGACCCCCTTCTTAGCACGCGCCTGCATTGCTTTAAGTCTGCTCTCCCGCTCCGCCCTCGCCCTCCTAGATGCAGTCCAATTATAGATACAATTTGATTGGTGCGGGTGATAGATACAGATAGCACAAGTGGTTGCAGTTCAGGCCCATGCAAAAATGGGCGGTGGGACGAATGCATTATAATCAACAAAGGGTTTCGGGGTGGATATATTTTTCGTCGGTGTGGTAGTATTATCGTTGTGGAGATATGTTTCGTTTGGAGTGGTTGTTGGTGTTATGCAGGTAGTGGAATCATCAGTAGGTGTAACAAGGGTGGCATGGAGGGATGAAAAGTGGCTAGTAAATTATGAGTGGTTACTAGGAAGAAACTAAGGAGATGGAACATACCGGTCGGTCTTAGAAAACGGGTTAACATGTGACGAGATGGGAGGTTTTGAAGGCCCAGGCTCAGTTGTGGGTACAGAGGTAGGCTTGAAGGCGGGCGTGGTGGCTTTTTTGATGGCATCCAGAGTGGCTGCGCCTGCGGCAGATGCCTTCATGTTCAAAGCCTTTGTATTAACACCAGAGCCAAGATTAGAGACGCCGTTTTTTGCGCTCGGAGGTGAGGGTGCTGCACAATTGTGATCTGCAGGAAAACGGTGTGCTGGGCAAAACTGGCTTCGACATTTCTGCAAATACTGTGAGACTTTGTCAACACGAACGAGGATTTCGGTGACATACATCACAGGCGATGGGGGAGAAGAGAACTTTCTTGCAGTTTCCTTTCGCACAAACTGGCATCGTCCTCGCCTTGCCGGATTTGCCAGTCATTCCTGAACATTCCTTCTCAAGGTGCTCATCCATCCTGTCATTGGGATCCTGACCAGGACGAACAGCAACAGGTGTCTGGCAGACAGGGCCTGAGAAAGAAGTCAGAAGTGCGCTAGTTCAAAAGTGTAGCGATACCCACAATCTGGGGCGATACGATTGTGTTTGTTCTCATCGTACTTGGAGCACTTGTGGGCAACGACCTTGAAATGCTCTTGACAGAACGAGTCGGTACAGTGCTGGCACTTGAAGGGCAGAAAGTCGACCAGGAGACATGATGGGTGGGAGCACTGTTTGCCGATTGCAAGAAGCTGAGAGTTGTCGTCCGAAGTCATGGGGATATTTGAGAGCGTTGGTGTGATCTGAGAGCACGGTCTTGTGAAATATAAGGAACCTGTGTTACAGCTTACGCGGCCTCTTACGCGGCCTCAGCACAGGTCCACAGCACACGTACTACCATCTATACTATACTATACTATCTTCTATCTATACTATCTATATATTAAAAGAGGGTGAATGTGGGAAACTTGATGAGCTAATAAATAGTGTCAGCATTGGTCAGCACCATCTTTTAGAAAGGTTGCACGTGAGG
>JABCKI010005966.1:0-21948 GCA_018282025.1 Sphagnurus paluster
ACAAGTACTAATAATCATTATCCCAAAAGATAACTGAATATGATTATGACCCAGTATTATGTTGAAACCCCAATCCTCGACCAGAATTATGCCAGAGCAAAACCGAATACAAATTGACATGATCATTTCTCAGGTATGTAAGGGGTCATAAGGCCTTCGCAATCATTGATAAGGTAGTTAAACGTCGCCAACTGTAATAACGTATGATGGGATTTTTGCATTTTTCGTGATGGCTGGGTTAGACGTTGACGACCAGCTCTTGGTCTTCAGAGTGACCTTGCCCGGAGTAGCAAGATACCAGATTCAACACGAATTCGTTGGATCACATAGCAGTTTCTTCGTGGACGCAAATTCATCATCCAAATCCTTCGCCTGCTCCCGGGCCCATGTAAACATAACTATTTGAGTGCTCAGACATTGGTTTGCCGGTCACAAGGTGTGGGCGGATGCACACCTTCGGTCAAGCTGTTAGTGACGGCGTGCGCTTCTGTGGCTCGGGTAATATACGCTTCTACGACCTGGGAAGCAGTCCATTCCCCTTTCTCGATGTGGGCGACAATCTCAGTGGCTGTTTTGCGATCGGTGTTAGCGAGGCCAGTAAATGGTAGAAGAGATTTACCTGTTGCTTTGATGAACTTGTCCGTATCGAGAGACGCGGTGGAGGCGGTGGCGAGGATCCTCTGCCGTTCAGCGCGTTTCGTGTCGACGATTTGGAGGTAAGAGGAAGAAAATGGCCACATTTTGTCAAGAAAATGGCATACGACCTGTAGCAAAGACAAGAGTGCTATGCGTTGATGCGGAATTGATGGTTTAAGTGAATAGCGGCACCAAATTACTTGGTTAAACAACATAACAGTGACCGAGGAGTTCTCGGCACCACGATATAGATAAATTACATGCTGGTGAATCCGGATGCGTGAATGAATGCAATGTAAAGTATTTGGTGTGATGATATCCGCAGGCCTATGGTTATAGCTAGCCTGCAGAAAAGAAATTGAATCAAAGAAAGAAGTATTCGCATCAGTCAGTGTTCGTTGCCACCCGCTGAAAACGACATCGCCTTCCCCGTGTCCAACCTTGCTTCCCACTCCCCCTCATCCAAATCCGTGTCCACCCAAGGATCACCTTCGCCGTCCTCGAACGGCTTTGTAGACCGGAACCGTCCCCCTCCCCTCTCCTTCCTAGGGGAGCCCAAGTCATTCACCCTGACCACACTCCCGTTCTCCATATCTTTTCCAGTTTCTCTACGCGCCCAGAAACCCTCAGTCTCAGAAGCACTCCCATTAACGACCACTGCATTTTCATCCTCACGCCCACGCCTGCGCCGTGCAGCTGTGCGGTCAACAGTCCGTACCTCGTGCAGGTGCGCTGTGCGTGCCCACTTCCGCGCACTCTTGTGAGTCGTCAGCGGCATGCTCACCCCATGATGTGCGACGACAAGCCCATGTGAGTTCGAGCGCTCTAGCTTTGTCGCTGAGAATGTCACTGACGTGGGTGTTCCTGATGGATGTGGCCGTGTGGCGTTTCGCATAGATGGGGTTTGCGAACGAGATTTGCGCCCAGGATGTACACGTGCATCGCTCGATATCGAGCGCGCGGCCATACTCGTGTAGAAACTTGATTTGTGCGTATGCGCATGTGTTTGGGGCGTGTTGATGTTTTTTGGCTCAAGGGGCGTTTGCTCGCTGTTTTCTGTGCGTGCGCGGACGTGTTCTGCACGAGGGAATTCGATTTTCGTAACTAGAGCTGGATCAATATTCGCGCACAGGCCAGAAAAAGAATAACATACTTTTATCCACGGACGTCACAGGGGCTGGTTGCGTAATGTGCGGATGTACCTTTTGAACCTCCCTATCCCTATCATGGTCCCTGTCGCGCGTTTCGCTACGTCCGCGTCTCCCGAAGCGCGTCTTCCACTCTCCGCTTAAGCTCTTTCCCCACCCACGAACTGAATTATTCAGTCGCGGCTGCTCGTCACCACGCGAGCCACGGGTGAGTCCCATGAACACGAGAACTGCGAGAAGTAGGCACAACTGTGCAATTCCAAGGCGTTTTTCCAGAACAATCTCCACGGGGGAGAAATAAAAAATATCAGACAAGGAGAGAGTCAAATTGAAAAAAAAAAAAAAATGTACCTCGTCAGAAAGATACTCTAGGCGGGCCATCAACTCGCCATAGTCGAGCTGCATTTGCAAATGTCGCTTTTCCCAGTCTCGTAGTGAGCGTTGGTACATTTGGCTCTGCGCCTTGCCCTAGAGAAGAACTCAGAAATGTATTATACTCCCAGTAAGATATCACTTGGAAGTGCCACTTACAATCCCTTCAAGCCGCCCGACGTCCTCTCCCACCCTGCGAAGCATCTTATACATATTGTTCGTTTGCTGTTCCGTATAACGAGTGTAAAGCGTATGATTGGCCTCAAGCGCCGTGAGGCGGTTCATGATCGTCCGATAGATAGACTCACCCCCCGTTGTCACCGGGAACGCAGGAGGGGACACCACAGGGATGGCTATGACTATCGACGAGCTCGTGGGCGTGGTTATAGTTGTCGCAGGCGCATTAGCAGATATAGTGTTCTGCAGTGGGGTGGTTACTGCAGATCTGGAGGAATTCAAGTCATTTGCGGCAGATTCTGATTGTGATGCAACTGTGACAGGGGAAGGTTGGATGGTAGAAGGTCTTGTAGTCGCTGATGGGAGCATAACAGAAATCATAGAAACAGAAATGGGGCGTAAAGAGTCGTGAAGGTCGTTAGTCGCCGAAGTAGATGGTGATGGTACAGGAGGTTTTACAGCAGGAGTTACTGATGGTGTCCCTTGTTCCATGGATTGCATAGTTTGACTAGCAAAGGTGTGAACGGAGCCTGAGGATAACGGGATAACAATATGGGCCGCATTCAGGTCGGCAGAGGGAACAGTCGCCGGCTTTTCGGTGGTGACAATATCAGACAAGTTGGTAGAAGCGCCGGCTGCCTTGCTTTCGCCCACAGTGTCTGGTACATGTTTAGGAGCTGGTGGGTCGGCCACATCGTTTATGGACGAGGGTGATTGGATGCCATCTGCGCTGCTCAGCTTCGCTCTACTCTCTTGTTCCCACATGTCCCATTTCCATTCCTCAAGATGTGTAAGCCCATATACACGCAGCAGGGATACAGGACAGTAGTACTCGCTGCCGTAGTGTGAGAGGAAATCGATGCGAATGTAGCGATAAAAATCGCGGAGGGATGTAGGGGGATGGAATGACTGTAACAGTGATAGTTCAAGACAAAATAAAGGCGCAGAAACACAGAGTTGGAACATACCTGCACTCCCCGAACGTTCTTTGCACGGAAATGACCTGCATCAGTCCAGCCCTTCTCGCCAGTGATATCAGTCTTCGCAACGCTGATTCGAAATTCCTTGAAGATACCACTGAAAAATTCGTAGTTGGCCAACTGCACAGTGTCGATCCTAATATCCTCACATAGTTCGACGACGACAAATTGACGCTCCTTGTTGGCAGGATTACAAGGACTGAGCATGTACCGATCGCGCTTAGAGGACAGGATAGACGAGGCTGACTTGGCTGAGCGATGGGAAAGATGTACGCGGGCAGAGCACTCGAGACTGGCATAGTTGAAACGATCGGTCAAGGGCACTCGGAAATGTGGCGGCAGAGGCTCGGTCTTGGGCGCCTTGGCCTGCTCATCAAGGTCTACCGAATCTGCATTGCCAGTGGTGTTCTGTGGTGATAGAAATATAGTATCACTCCCGTTAACAGTGTCCCCAGCCACATGCGTAGAACGGTTGATGGCCTCTCGTTCCCTCGCGCGCTCCTTTTCCTGCAGGAGCGACTGTTTTTGCTTCCATTCCTCAAAAGAAAGTAAAACTTCTTCTTCCAGGCGCTCTAGCGGCTCTTCGCGCTTGAGACAGCAGACGGGGAGGTTCGGCTTGCGAGGTGCCTGTGCCGCAATAGCTCTGAAGGGGTCATTTGACGACGAGGCAGTGGCCAAGACGGGAGACGCGTAGACGACCGCTAGGAGAGCAGCTGGAAGGAGCTGAAGCGACAACATGGTGATTCCAGTGAAGGAATCCGTACTGCGCTATGGATGGTCAATGGTAAGTAGAGATATACAGACACGTCTGCATAACTTCCACAGTGAGGTCACATGCCGGTCCATCGGTCCGGCACAAATCACTATCGTCTTGGTATCTATTCCGCATGGCATGTTATCAATTACAACGTCCAAATCAGCTTGTACTCTAACACAACACTAGTAGTGGCACTGCGAATATAATAGCAAAATGCAAGTCATATGTCTAAATGTTCATTACCATTGAATCACCAGAAACGGATGCTAATGGGCTCCTTCCCATCGACAAGTCTCCGGTGGTTGATATTACTTGTAAATGAGGACCACTGAGAGGCTGTTAGTATGAGAGAGAGCAAAAACAAGAATGATTACATACCCCATTACCGACAAAAACAGCAGCCTTGCGTGCAATATCCATATCAATCGCCATTCCAGTGTCGATGCCCTCGCTGTCTAACTCTAGGTCATTAGTAGTCACAATCGTGTTCCAGCCGTCCTTGCTCAAGGCAGCTTTCAACTTCTCAATCCATTCCCCCTTCTCGTTGGTCAACAAATACATGATATCGAGCGTCCGTCTCCTGCCTCCAGTTGACGCATTGACATAGTCGTCACGAGAGTTGCGCGCCTTGCGGATAATCGCGTCAAAGTCAGGTAAGCAGCGCTCGAGATGCGCGTCGTGGTACTCCGTTGTATTCCACACGATGTTGGCAGGGAACAACAGACGATCAGGAAGGTTAGGGAGGAGGTTCCAACTATAGAACGTCGAGTTCCACGTCGCGAGGTGCAGACACGCGCCCTTGAAGTCACCTCTGCGGATGTGCATGGCGAGCATGCGCTCATATGGGTCAGGTGACACGGGGTGTGTAGGACGTGGTCCGCGTGGAGTAAAAAGATACTCATTGCGCTTTACTGCAGCACCAACGATAGGTGAAGTTGTCAGCAACCGCGATGTAGGCGACTTCGAGAAGCTGTCCCAAAGAGAAAGGATACGGTCGGAGCCCCAGAGCCAAAGATCAAAAGTCTGAGGGAAATTATCGTCCCCAGACGATTGCACCTCGATGCAGCGCTCAGGCGCATCGCGCAAAAGTTTCGCCCAATGATCGAATGTTTCGTCGCCATTTTTATGTGCAACTCGGGGTTTAACATCCCCTGTATAGATGAAGCGGCGCTCCTTCCATGGGCATACAATGTCGAACCATTTCTCGGAAATGGAGCGGGGAGCATCATCACCCTCGTCGAACGGTTGTCCAACTACGGAGCCGCCGATGAGAGCACCGAGAGGTGTACGGGGAGGGTTCTCGTAGCGCTGATTCTTAGGCCAGGGATAGTACTCCGGTTTCCACACATAATCTTTGAATACGTATGCCCTTTTCGACATATATGCGAGGTGTGCGTTCATGAGCCTGAGGTGGTAATCCTTTAGCTCCATACAGGTTGCACCCCTGAGAGATAACTCACACTTCATTCAGAACGTTGTTCCATCCCAACATAACTATTTGGTTCGAAAACTTGACGTAGCGCCCATTCTTTCCTTCAGGGGTGGGCAGCTCAAGATTATGCTGCGGCAGATTTGCTTCCCACTTGCGCAAACTCTCGTACTTGGGCGGCGGGACTTTAGGCTGTGATAGCGTCTCAGCATAAACCTCTGGGTGTTGATTCTGCGGTCGGGTGAAGCGTTGGTACGTCTGGGCAGGGCTAACAACAAACAGAAGGATGATGACGGAAATAACAAAGGCGATGATAAAGTGCAGCTTATGCCGTGCGAAAGTCGTGCGTGTAGAATAAGGAAGTGGCCTTGAAAACAGGAAACCCAATTAGCGTACATCGATTTTCGCGAATACTTTCCAGACTTACATGGCAGCCTGGGTGAGGAATAATGACCGCTGCGAGGCGATGAATGCTCCAAGCTCCTCAGGTTGACTATAATTTATGGATGTGATCGGATCAGCGAGTAAGAGCCTAAAATTGGTTTTGCGAGATGGCTATTCTATACTGCGGTTCCCAGGTCTGGAAACAGACGACGAAGGTTTGTTCATACTTAGGGCCTGCCAAGATCAATGTGAAATTACATTATTCAAGGCAGAAAGTTTGAAACCAATAAAAGCAGATCAAAAGATATCTCGAGCGCTTGAAATTGATGCGATGTGCGCCTCAGTCTCAGGTCTACTTACGTAGCGGATTATAAACATCTATATCCGGGTACGTAGAGATGGTTATAAACTCCTATTGAGGGGGCCATCTGAAGAAACGTTCGTGGGTAATGGGGATGCACATACATCGATCAGGTCCCGTATCAAGCCTCGAGGGTCCTGCAAGTACGGATGTAATTAATATCGTAACGCGGTAAGATGCAGATCAAATCCGGTTTGACGACTAGATTGTGTAGTGAAAGATTGGATGGGGCGACGCCGTTATGTATCCCAAAAGAATTGAATATACAAAGTATGAAATTTGTAGGCTTACGCCACTCTCTGCGCACGAGGAGCGGGAATATGCCTCCGCGCCCAGTGTACAGTCTCCTCTCTTGCGTTCAGAAGAGGTTCAAAGGCCTCGAAGGTCCACGAAGTTGCGTTGATGTGATTTGGGACCATCGTAGATACAGGTGAATACATCGCTAATGCAGCGAGTGACAGGTATGTGTGAAAAGGATCTGTGAGTGGTTAATATTAGTATCAGTACCTAAAACAAAAACACTCACCAGGGGCTTCCCCCGGAGCCTTGGCGATACCACCATATTTAAATTGGCAATCGACCACGAACATGGCGAGGGTACACGAGTCCACGAGATGACCAGCACCGAGGATCTGCTCAGCTGTGTCAGCATCGTGGCACATTTTGTTTAAAGAGAATGTGAACCTGGAGCGATGCACCGCACCAGAAGCAATAACACGCGTCGGCCTCTTTGCCTGTACGTCCGCAGAAGCCGCCGGATGGGTGTTGATTTCCAAGCAGCCATCGGATAGTGAGCTCTCGCTCGGCAGACGTTAGTGGGGACGATCTCGAGGTATCTGGGAGTAGATATAAGGATGCTATTGCAGTATAGGTAGTTCCGCCTGAGCCAGGATCTTAGCCGAAGGCGTGAAAGATGGATAGTAAAATAACAAATACCTTGGGCCTCTCCATGCGGCACCTGGCTATAGCCTCCTTCGTAGGTCTGCATGGGGGGTATGTAATCAGTAGGGCTCGGATATCTATGTCGAAGGCATTTACCCTGCAGCACGAGATGAAGGTGATTGCGCGCTCGATATCGACCGCCGACCAATCGTCAAGCATAGCGCTAATCGCAAATGCACAATATAATGATCGGAGATCTGTCTCGTTGCTGCCAGGCACTGTACAAAAGCTAAGCAAGATTCAGGGTAAGTATTTATTCCGCGCTACCAAAGGTCCTGTCACCTTCCATCTTCCCTCTGACAGGCACGCACAAACTTTAACAGTCTGGGACGGTCCAGACGCGTAAAGTCATCCCGAAAGATAGCCAGTGTTAATAATGCGGTGTAAGTCATGATAATGTGTGGTGTATCATAATTTGAGTACTCCTCATCCTGTGGAAATCATTAGGCTGCAACTAATGGAGACACAATAATTGAGGGGCATACGGGGGCGCGGGTTGTGGCGGTCATGAACGGACTAGGTCTAAATCCAGCGCCATGTTCACCATCTGGTAGAAAGGGGTCAGAAAAACGAGGATTGGGCGCAAGATTATTGTCGGATCACGACAAAACCACCTGTATATTGCTCCCAAATCCACTGCCGCCATGACTCTCGATCCGTCTCGCTCGTTTTCTCCTGGACAACACCTAACAAGTCCAAAGTGCCTATACAATAGAATAAAAGCGCTAGTCTTATTTTGGAGGCACATATTAGACAGGGCATCGGATATCCGAATATTTATATGGTCCTCACTTTGACGCGTCCATCTCAGTTTGAGAGCCCGGGAGCCCTAGCAGACATTATAAGCAACACCCCCCCTCGATAATTCCGGAATAAATACCTGAAAGGCATCGAAGACAGTGTGCGATGTGCCCGTTGCGTGCGAGGGGAGGCAGATCAAGCATTTCAAGTTCGAAATTAGACATACTTTGGAATAGAGAGGGATACAAGATATGTACAAACAAGAACTTAGAAGGGAGCAGAGACTCTATAATATACACAGGAAGAGGAGCTTATATAGCCAACTGCAGTAAAAGCATGGCAGCAATACTTGGGGCGAGGTGCAGATGGTGGTCCAAGAGGGCTCCTGCGCTCGATCATCACCCGGGATCATCGACTTCGTGTGAGGACCCCACTCAACTTTTTGAAATCATCGATTGCTGAGTCTCGATGGCCTCCGAGATACAAACTAAAACCGACATTGGATGTCATTAATCGCAGTCTCGTGGTGTCGAGGCGTTCAAGTAGCATTCATCTGGACTTCTTCCCCACATAACAAGACCCAATACGGGCAAAATCATGCAATTGGTCAGAGATGCATGATTTTAATAAAAGGCGACAAGGATAGGGGATGATGGTAGAGGTACAAATATCTGAGCAACACTGCTGGAAAGATGGTAGGAATCGTGGAAATAATAAGAGTGGAGTGGGCGATTCACAGCCCAGCCATACTCATCTGGAATGAACCTCTCTGTATTGGCTGCACAACACCTTGCACTTGGTGTTGCTGCCCGACCGCCTGTGAAGGCACCAGCCCAGGGCCTTGCACGAATGCAGGTACGTTCTTCTCCTCCAAGTCGGCGTACAATACCGTCATGTCTTTCCGCTCCTTAATCCAGTTTTCTGGATCCCAAAAGGTGTATTGTCCCTGCTCTCCACCCTGTACTTTCTGGGAAGGGGATGTACCGCTTTCCTTCGTGATCCATAGCCGGAGGTCTTTGTGGTACCGCCAATTACGGTTCCATCTTCTCGAAAAAAAATGTCAGTAAAATGGACTGCTGAGATAAATGTTGAAAGAATGGGGATATTGAATGAAAAGGATGATAAACACGCACAGTTCTTGCGCAGCGACCTCCTGTAAGGCATCCCTTGGACTTGAGTAGAACATGAAGAATAGCGTCTCATCGCTGAATGCAGATGCCTTGGTGGGGCCCGGAGGTGGTGCTTGTACACTAGCATAACATGATGGGAGATGGAAATCGGGCTCAACGGTGCGTGCAGCAGATTGGTCTGCCCAGGGGGTGATGAAGGTCGAGTAGAGGTCGCTGATCGGCGTCCCGCGTGTCAAGATCGAGCCCGGTTGGAATGTGAAACTGCACTCACCCCGAGTACCCCATGTCCAATCCCATCGTGCCCAGATCTGTCCCGATGCCAGACATGCCCTGGTCTAGATCCGTCCCTACGTTCTTGAGCATTGCTAGCAATCCGAGGAGCCCCCATCGGTCAGCGGCGCTTACAAGTACTTGTTGTGCCGGCGTCTGCGGATGATGTTGTGCGTGCGGTATTGAAGTCGACCGCAGCGGCACGGGGTTTGGGTGCGGGGCTGGATTGCTCGAGTTTGTAGGAAGGTTCGACTCCCCGGGTGCGCCATTCGATGCATAATGCGGTTGTCCTGACGCGCTTGCGGTCGTGGTCGCGTGTGTGTAGGGTGGTGGCGGAACACCTGGAGGTGCATTCAAGTGCGTTGTCGACGTTAATGCATGCCCATTTTGATGCGATTGTGTTGACGGCGTTTGAGACCGATTTGAGAAGGCTGTTAAGCTATCCGTTTCTTGTGATTGAGCACTTGGATTCGCGTTAGGGGAGTTCCACGCATGAACCTGATTTAACTTGGCGTAGTTATTCTGCATTAAACACATCAGCGTCTGGCGCTATGCAGATCGCAGGAGTAAGGGGCTAATATCGCGCGCGAAAATCCCATTCAAGGCGTACAACCCACTTGCTCTGAAAATTGGTACAAGACGTACCCGGTGTTGCTGCTTCTCTGCCTCTGTCTGCCCTTGTTGAAATCCTGGATGCACACTTCTCGCCTGCCCCAAATTCAGCATGCCGGGTGTACCGGACTGCAAACTACCCCCCAGAGCCCCAAGCAAGTTTTGTCGATGTTGTTGTTGAGACGGATCTGAGTGCTGGAAACCGTTGAGCCCCGGAGGGTGCGACTGGTTGTCCTGGCTCGAACTTTGATTGTGGCCGTTCAGGCTTTGTCCTTGAGTTTGTGACTGACCTCCAAGAGCGGGAAAATCGTCAGGTGTAAAGTCTCTCGATTGGGTCGTGCTGCCTCCCGCGCCTGCGCCGATCGTCCCTGCACCTGCTCCCCCTAACGGTACGCCGGTCCCCGCCTGGCTTGCATAACTCGTTGTAACTGAGCCCCCTGCTGCGACTCCGTTGCTCCCAGTGGATGGGTTCGTGGGTGTTGATCCGAGTGCAGGGAAATCGTTCGGGTCGAGCCCGACGTCGCTGGTCGACGATACCGATTGTGAATTTGGAATGTTGGCTGTTTGCACCAGATGCGGTGGTAGCGATGTGGACGTCCCGTTTGCCTGCTGCTGTTGATGCGATGAGGATTGCGGCTGCTGCTGTTGGAGGGTCGCGCCGGATTGGTGTTGGCCAAGACCACCGCCAAATGCAAAGCTGCCCTGCCCGCGCTGTTGGATAAAGCTGGGTGTAGATTGCGAGACCATATTCTGGACTTGGGATTGCTGTGAAGGGGCGCGGTGGGTATTTGGTTGGATACCCGCGACATACCCGCTGCCGGGTAGCGCATTGACGTTTCTGGGTGGCATGCCGTATGCGGGATAAGCTGGACGAAATTGGCTGTTAATGCTTGTATTCTGAGTTAGACTCGGAGGTCTTTGTTGTGGTTGGCCTGGAATGGTTCATGCAAGGCAAGCTCAGCGGATAGATAAAAGTGCGAAGACCGTAACTAGACACACCTGCTCGATTCATGGCTATGAAAAATCGGGGAAAAAGCCTGGAAAATGGGTAATAAGCCTTCCCTATTAATTAATTTTTAATTAGGGCGAATCCACTGACTGTGAGCGCAGATATCGAGTTTCCAAGCTGAATATGTGCGAGTGACCGTTGAAATCGACCTCCCAGTGTCTTTGTTGACCCTTTGTTTGCCAGCCGTTTGTTATGTAAGCAGCGCCCCCATTCCTTACCTCCCTGCCTACGTTCGCCGCTCATGTAGCCCAATTCACCCATCCAGCGATCCCATTCATAATAAAAATGAGCACCTGATTCTATTTTCAAAAAAGAAAATTTTGCCAATCTTTTACAGCCTGAGGCATGTTTCAGGATCATCGACTATGTATGAAGTTGCCTTGCAAATGGCACGTAGTATTAATATTTCCAACTACCTTTGATATCTGTGGAGCTGGGCAAATGTGGGTACTTGGCTGTGGATCCCAGGCGTTCTCTAGTGGATATTATGCCATCACCGGACGTGTCGTCTGTCAGTGGCGTAAAGATGCCGATGGTAATGGTAATTATTCGATCTTGGGGTGTACCTACTGAACCAGACCATAGAAGAAAACACTGTGATAAATTTCTCGCCACAAATAAAACAATCGCCACTGACGCCAGGCCCCGGCCCCAGGGCGATCTCGTTTGCAAAATTATCTTATCTGATATGTTAATCTCGATCGTGAGGTGGGTGCCCACCGTGTGCCCACAGTTGCACACTTACGCCTTCTACTACAATATCACCGTCTGAGCGATCACATACTACACGAATGTCTCGAATTAAGACTACTTAGCGCAGCGCCACCAGCGTACAAGGTACAACAATTGATTTTCACAGGGAAAGAGGGAAAACATGAGGGTCAATAACACATGCATCAGCGTGCATATGATCGACACAAAAACTAGTAAAGAGTGGTATGTGTAAGGAGTGGCGGATGGTACTGGTAGTACCATGGTACAGGTCGGTCTCTGTAACTAATGATGTCCAATATGCTTTGGATCGGGTGATTCGCGGATTGTGGTGGGGATGATGTTTGGGCGGCGATGTAATATAGTACAGATTGGAATGGGTTCGGGGGTTGTGTGGGAAATGGGGAGTTGCACACGCACATGGAAGGACAGCGCGAAGGAGAGCGGGGATCCTATGCGAAGATAGCCACGAGAACTACGAATGGGATGTATGTGAAAAACGAGATAACAGCCATCACACGACAACGAAAACGCCAAGATTTAGCGTCTACAATTGCCGTGGCGTTAGCGATGTTGAAATGATTTTGAAGAGAGAAGAAATATACCGTATTCAACCTGGGGGTCGTCCAAGACGACCCCCTTCTCCAACTCGCCGGCGTCGAGTCTCCTTGTCTTTGGAATACCGGTCACTGATGCAATCCACCAGAGGGGAAACAGCAAAAAGCCTATGAAAAACAGCCACGCATGAAGTGGACTACCACCACGCTCAACCCAGCCTCTCCAGCCCTCATTCTTTTCCGCGTGGCCGGATGGGAACGCCAGTGACCATGATGTGCTCTGGATGGGTGCAGGCTTACGAGGATCACGCATGTGGAAGGTCGAGGAGCGGCTGATGGACGGCGCGTGCGGAGAGACTAGGGCAGAGATAGGGATGGATGCCTGGGAAAGGCTACGTCGCGATGGGGAACGCTGGGGTTGATGAGCGGGCGGGGGGAGCTTATGAGAAGCAGGGGAGCCGCTGTGCCTGGAGGACCAAGAGCCAACTGTAGCTGCGTTGATGCCGTCACTAGATGCATGGGACGGAGGCCTGGACTCGGGGGTTGCAGTTAGACGGGCTCGCTTCCGGTGGTATGATGAGGGCGCGCTTCGTGTGGAGTTTGAGTTTGCCGAGGCACGATGGGCTGGTCAAAGGTTGTAGATAAGGATCGTTGAAGGTTGTATGTTTTCTAAAAAAAAAACGTACGTCTGGGCTCAAGAGCAAATGTTGCCCGAGGCTCCCTCGTTTCTTTGGGCGGGGTCCCACCTCCTTCAACACCAGCTTCATCTGCTTTTCTTTTTCCTTTATGGCTGCCAGAGTTGGGCCGTGAGGGGGGAGGCGTCGAGGGTACACGGAGGACAGAGACAAGGGGCTCCGTTGACGCTCGTTGATGGGCAGAGTAACGAGCTACAGGGGAAATAGGGGAAACTTCTGGGGTTGCAGCAGTAAAAGACAGTGATGGAGGTAACAGATGGGATGTCGATGGTGCTCCGGGAGTAGGATATGGTATTGTGTTGATTTTTGGCGGAGGGGATGAACGAGTCGGCTCGGCTGCATTTGACTTTGTCCTTGGAGGTGATAGACGCGAACTGCTCTTCGACATTGCGGATAATGTGAAATGGGGTGTGGCGATCGCAGCGGTGTCAAAAGAACCGGCTGCGTGGGTATTAGGGTGTGTAACAGGTGGTATATTATGCGTGTGGGCGTCTAACAAAAAGAACGTGAGCATCACATGCACAGGGTGAACAAAAGAATCTGAAAACCAACGGTTGAGTAGGAAAGGAGAACCCAAAGTGGTCGTTCTAATCGACTATTATCGTGTCCGAAGCAGCGAAGAAAAAATCAACAGAGGAGACGGTCAGCGAGACCGAGAATGGACTGAGCAAAGCACCCACGCCGATTCCTCGTGCCCTTCCTGATTCGGACATAGCTTCGGCATCTTCCTTGGCTCCTAGCTTCGCCAGTTTTTGACCCAACGACAGTATCACCATTTCCCTCGACACCGCTGCTTCCCAACTTGCCCCAGATCCTCGCTCATAACTGACAGAGGATGCCTGCACTGCACTGAATTCTGCGCTCGTCCTTCTACTGCTACTTTTGCTGGCACTGTTCTGCGATCTCTTCTGTGTCGGTAACGGTATCCGAGTTGCATCCGAAGAAAAATACCGTGGTTTGGTTCTTGACTGAGTTCTTGCGCGTTTGTGGGACTCAGATCTGACTCTGCTTCTGCGCGACATAGAGGGAAGGGAATGTGAATGCCTTTGTAACCTCGGCCTGATTTCATCGTGGGATGGTACGAGAGGGACAGTGCGGTCTGCCGCCGGGGGGTCGTGTTTAAACAATCCGAACGCCGGGTGGTTCAGAGGTGGAAGGGGTGGGAGGAAGTCGGTGGATGTTTGCGGCATTTGGCGGGATCCCCTCAACACAGGGGACGGAATCCCAAATGTATTGCCCGATGAGGTTGTATTTCGACGACGACGGCGACGACCACTATGTGAAATATCCGAGTTGGATCGTGTGGTCGACCTTTGCGAGGCATTTTTTGTGTCGCTCTCCATCCATTGCGAAAGTTCGGATCCTGGCGTCGTATCGGTCCCTGTCGATGAAGTTCGCTTCGAAAGATAAGGACGCGACGCATTCCTTTGGCCAAAGGTATCACCAGATAGGTTTCTTCCAGTTACTGAGGAGATGTTTGATGTGGATAACGAATCATCATGTTTCTGCGAATCTAGCGCAGTATCTGTGAAGAGTCAAGTTACCCGAGAACTGAACGTTGGAAAAAATAAATTTCGGCGCACTTGAAGTCGGCGAGATGAATGGAACATTAGCTGAGCGTTGTGGTGGTTCATCGTTGACTTGAGTGTCAGTGTGCTGCTGTTCAACAGGTGTGGCTTCGATGAGAGAGTTTAAATCATGATGGATTTTGCGGCCGATGTTGATATGCTCAGATTGCTGCTTTTGTGGGATTATCATTATCTCTTCGGGCGCCATCTCAGCCTGTCTTCGCCTCTTCAAAGGCCATCGTTTTGGGATAACACGCGTTATAAAACTGGCCATCGCAGTGTGCGCATCTGTGGGCACCCCCATGCGTCGAGGTTGGTCAAATGGTGGGGCGGGAAAAGAGTTCCTGGCTTCCTTTTTAGTTCCTGTCGCGTCAAGGTTCAGTTCAAGTCGACGCGCCTCGGACAACGCGACAAAGCTTAGCTTTATCATTCACGTGATTTTGTACATACTGCGCCACCGGTGGCCATTGGCATGAGTCCCATCTATTAGTTATATATATATATATTCGAGACTTTCCAGTTCTCATATAAATTTTAAGTTACATGGGTGAAGAGAATCTGAGTGGCTCAAAAAGCAAGTAACTTAAGGTCAAGCTGGTTAAGTAGTGATTTATTAACAGAAAATGTTGCGCCTGTCCTTTTCCCCCCTATATGATATACTATAGCTATTTACGTTGGTGATACTGATGGTAATATTATATCTTGGTTTCTCACGTGAGGAAGAGGTAATAGTTATGACAATTTGAATTATGACGCCGGTTGTACTATAGACTAGTATTACGCTGAATGCGCTCGCCGCTCGGAGCCGCAATAGCGGAGTGCACGTGGCTTGCAAATCAAATCAGGTGACAGCCTCGCGTGTGAACGATTCAGGAACGATTCGGATTAAGGAGAAACCCTTGACTCACGCCACGCAACAATCGTTCTACAATTGAATCTGAACTGACTCCAGATAGGCCTTTTTAAACTCCATTATCTCTGAACTGAGCTTGATATTTTTTATATCTACCCCACCCCCCGAATTATGCGCCAACTGACATCGCTGCCCCTAGACGACGATATCATAGACAGGATACTGGTCTTCCTACCCAACTACTCCACCTTGCTAGCCACCATCTTAGCATGCAAGCACTTTTATGACATATTCAAAAACCATCCCAATTCTATTGTTCGTGCTGTGTCTTACAATGTGACTGGACCTGCCCTGCCTCAAGCGATCAGAGTGCTCCGGTATACTCCTCCAGACCCCGACGCCAGCGCAAAGGACAACGAGAACACCACTACATCATCTTGGAAAGAAGATGATCCTATTTCGCCAATAACTAACGAAGAATGTCGACAATTACAGAGAAACGCCGAAGTCGTCAACACACTTGAAGACATCTTCAGCACGAGGTGCGTCGTATTCGATCTGCTTTGTTTTGTCAAAACACGAACATTTATACCATAGACACAAAGATCGTGCCTCCCGAACAAACGTCTTGACCTCTATAGAGTCGTGGCGTTTCCGCCGGGCGATGTATCGGATGATGCTATTCGCCAAAGCATTCCCACTTGATGACGAGGAGGAAATCGAATTCGAGGATGCCCTAGACCCCGATGAACTACAGAAAGCTAGACTCCGGCGAAAGGAATTCTTGGCAGAATTCACCAATAACGAGTTATGTGAACTACACAGCGTTTCGCTCTTCTTGAAAGAAGTAGCGGCGTGGGCCTGTGTCGCAAGTGGAACATACTGTTCGTTAACCCATTCATGGGATGTCCCGAGTCTTATGATCATTTCATTTGCCCAGCTGACGAAACCCTTCAATCGGGCGATGTCGCACTCGCGCGTGGCCCTGCCCTCATCTTGGAGGCATATGTCGCACACGACGTTGAGGGCCTATCAGGATATTTGACTGATGGCATTATAACTCAGACGGTCGAAGACTATATATCGGATCCATTGAGTAAAATTTGGGAAGAGCGGAAGCAAAAATCACCACCCACTGATGCTTCACACTGGACTTCGATACTAGACGATATAAAGGGGGATAAAGACATCTGTGAGTGGCGTTTTTGTGCCGATCTTTCAATTTCTATATCAACTAAATGCACATACAAGGCCACTCGTGTCACGTCGTTCACGGCTTGAACCTCTGGAATGAAACAAGTGCGTGCACATGCTCCGTTCACAACTGCTGTCCAAAAAGTAATGATTTTGTATCTAAGACTGGGAATATCTTGACGGAGTTCCATCTTTTTTCAACATGCAAGCACTAGTGAAAGGAAACCTGATTCGCAACATCGTCGATGGCCCAACTTTGAAGGGGAAGATCGCTACTTTGAGATGCCAAAATTTATTGAAGGAGATTCACGCAATACCTCAAAAGAACCCTCCATTCAGAGAGTGGGATAAGCAGGACTGGATGTGCGAAACCTGTATTGCTGAAATTATCCGATCCCATTTCCACATTTGGTTCCTAGAACGCCAAGTAGAAAGTAAGTGAATTTAATGGGTGGTATTTGCAGAACCTGTCTCACGCTAGGGTTTATTGAGGCGGTCATACTATTCAAGACAATTGCTGGTTGGTTTTGCAGTGTACTATTGGTTTGAAAAAATCTAATCCTGGAAACAGGTATGGTTACAATTGCAGAACTCAGGTGCACAGCACACACCACGCGTCTCGCCTCAATGTGGGTGAAGTTCTAATTTGCTGCCCTTTCCTCCGTTAATCGTCGGTTTCAGCACCTCTGTGAACCCACACGCTAGATCGTGGACGCGACGATCTTCGTTGAATCGTAGTTCAGTAGACAATTGTGATGTCATCGAACCCGAACATGTTCCATAAAATGCCATGAATCGTCATTAAAGCTCGTGAAAAAAGTACAACAACAAGAAAAATCCTCCAATAATGTTTTCTCAGATCATTCACTCTCTGTCGTCTGCTGGAGAAGAGATCGGGCTGAGTCTCTGCGAGGCTCCATAGTACACGGGAATTGAGCTGGACGACTAGTAAAGATAATTTAACCTTCGCGGAAATATGGAAGAAACGGGCTCTGTTACCTTGCAACGCCTACCGGGGCGTATGAGACTTCGGGAATTATAGGTTTCCCGCTAGTGTCAATAGCCTTTGAAATGGTAAAAGTAGATAATATTGTTGCCATCGCAATCCAGACATTATCGTTCGCCAGAAAACGACCAGGGCATATTCTATGTCCTAGGTAAGCTTGCAGATCGATCAACTGTAGATCAAGACTAACCGGCGACCAAATCCAAACGCAGCGGTGGGCCACGGCTCGCCCCTACCTTCCGGCGCAGGCATGTAACGTGTGGGATCAAACTTGAAGGGATCTTTGTAAACCCTCTCGTCCAAAGTCATCCCCCTGGAAGCCGGTGTATCAATACCAGTGCGCAAGTCTGGTAGTCCCGCAGGAAGCCGCCTTACCTTATATTTGCAACAACAATAGAGCCCTTGGGAATGAGCATACCGTTATAGATGTCGTCCTCTTGTACTCCGTGTGCGGCGCCTGATGGATCTAATCAGAACAACACATTATTTAAGATTGAAACTCACCTGTGGGGGCAGCTTGGTTCCATCTAGATGACATCAGCGACTTTTCTTTGCAATCATTTTGAAGGGTAACGTACCGCATTACCTCCTGTAAGAGACACTCCAGATACGGAAGCCGCTCACGATCATAGAATTCAGGCAAACGGTCGGTACCAACGACAGTATCGAGTTCCTTCTGCGCCACAGTTTGGTATTCGGGAAAGAGCACCATAGCTAATAGGAAGAAAAGCAAGGTAGCAGATGTCTTTGTGCTCGTTAGCTCCAGGCATATATGTGGGACAATCTAAGAGCTTACTGTATCCGCGCCAGCTACATACAACGCGCCACAAGCTCTCTCAATACGCTTATGGATTTCTTCATATTCTGGATCGTCGCGTTGGAGTTGCTGTAACTCTTCCAATTCACTGAAGACGAAAGAAGGCCTGACTGAACCTTTAGTCTAAAGTTTGATCTTCTCTTCAGTAAGAGTTTCTAAACAGACGTGTTGCGCGTACCATGGCTTCCTCCACTTGTGCCACTGGGTATTGCTTCAGTTTATCGAAAACGGGCCGCACACTTCTCGCATATTCAGCATGGAATGTTCCGGGGAACCAGGAAGGGAGATGCTGCACTGAAATAGATATCAAAGGCGATTGTCATGAGCACCTTCTTCGCAGGAGAGAGTCAAGACAACAAACAAAACGGGAAAAGGTCCACAATCGTTCCGCCGGGGGGTGCTGAACCATTAGAGGCACGGGAGACGTCACCAACCACCTTGAGGTACGGGTCGTCGTTCGAAACAACTCGATGTCCGTAGCCTACGTCCATTATAACCGCAGTCCCATATCTAAAATTATATGTTCAACTTAATGCTCGGAGCGCGGGCGGGAAGTGGGAAAACAAATACCTCATTATGAGCTTATCATACTCTTCTGGCTTTGCTAAGAGGTTCTGCACAAGTACACGAGCCTCTCTAGTCTGGATGGGACGATGTTGCTTTGTCTTGTCTTTGCTGAAAAAATTTTGAACCATTTTGCGCTGCGCGCGCCATTCTCTTCCGTATTCCAAGAAGGGGAGTGAGTTGCCTAACCCCACACTGCGCAACGATTCTATCAAGTCTGATTTGCATCAATTTGAGAACAAACTCACAGTTCAAAAAACGGAATCTTGGGCCGATCGCTGTAGTTGGTGCTACGCTTGTCGAACAGATCGGTTGCAGCTTCGACGGTGTTGAGGATTATCAACGTCCGATTGAGGGCTTTGAGATAAACCACGTCGCCTATTGGCATTCATGCCAGTTAAACTTGTGTATATCAAGAACGGTTTAGTCGGACGCACCATAACGTTTACCCATCTCATAAAAGAAAACATCCTGACCATTGGGCGGAATCATCCGGAGGTGACCGATGATTGGCTCAGCGGGAGGTCCTGGAGGCAGGGGAGCGGCCTTTTTTGAGCTCCTGCTCAGAAAAAAGACTAAAAAAGCCACTGGGATGGCCAGGAGGAGAATGGGCAGCCCCATAAGAGGATTTGTGGGAGCAGAAGCTGGGACTAATCGCAAGGAGGCATCCGGCTTAAAAGCATTCGCATTCTATAGATGTCACCCTCAATCCAGTGTTGTCCCTGGAAGCTAAGGCCCCATCGAGACGCAGGTGATACATGAGGCTCAGGTCGGTATCAGGAGCGCAGAAACACCGAGGGTTACGATGACTTTGTCAAGCTGATGATACAGAGTAGCTGTTCTAAATGTGAACGAATGGGTGTTTTGTTCCGAAGAGCACGAGAGAGAAAAGTTCTCGAGGGTATCTGATCGGCTGTGACGAACATTCGCAGACATGTTCGGGCAGGACCGCCGCAGGTTCGACACAGAAGGATCATGGAGACTCTGGAGTGAGTGGTACTGGACGACGAGCGCAAAGTCATTATGTTGTATAGATTGAAATGTTAAAAGCGAGTAACTCGGTCAATCGCAAGCACTCTCAGAGTTGTGCCGTCATCTCGAAGCAACGATAGGTGATCTGACATATAGTGGCGTCCAGGTTCTGATCGATCGAACAATTTGAAGACCGGGCGGGGCCCGGGTCCAGTAGCCCTGAAGCTGAAGGCTCCGAAAATCTCCCTCGCTTGAGTCTTGTTACTCACAACTTACTATCAGGTCTTCCACTTTATGTTTCGAAACAATCTCAACGTCCTCAAAAGACCCCTAGTTTCTCGTTGCAACTGTAGAGAACTGAGTTCTGACGCACTTCGCCGCTCATATCTCTATGTCCCTTCGTCATCTGACCGCATGCTCGAGAAATCACTCTCCACCGACTCAGACATGATAATCTACGACTTGGAAGATAGCGTATCACCTTTGCCTAAGGATAAAAATGATGCAAGAATGAGGTTGGCTAGTTTTCTGAGTGTGAGTTTATAGATGACTTCGTCGACGCGGTTGACCTCTGGTCATCCCATTAGCGACCAGGCCTCCCTGACCGGCGGCGCGTTGCAGTACGTATAAATGATATTACCACGCCTTTCTTTGAAGAAGACGTCGCAGACATTGTGCGTACTACTCTCTCCAATAATAGGGTCAGCTGACACCCACCTCAGGCTAGCTTACTGTCTGTGCAAACACTTGTATTACCCAAGATCCACTCTGCGCAAGACCTTCATCATGTGTCACAGGCAATATACAACGCCTCAGTAAAATCTTCACGAGATTCCGCCCTGAGCATCGTTTCGAGCGTTGAAAGTGCACGGGCATCATGGAACCTGGGCGAGATTGCTGGATGGAAGTCAAAACATGGCAAATTTGGGGGACGATTATCAGCACTTTTGGTAAGGAGTTTTTTTTCATCAGCCGCCTCCAGGAATGTCCTGAACCATCCTAGTTTGCTGCTGAAGACTGTATAATCTTTCCATTTTCTTCTATCTAAGCGCCCGGGTGACCTTACTCCTTTTTGAAGACTGCGCCGACACATCGATCATACGAACACCCTCTCGACAGGAACTTCTGTTTACCCGTTCCCAGATTGTCGTTGCCGCCAAAGCCTTTAATCTAGAGGCGATTGATATGGTATGTTTCACCTGTAGTGATCATTCATGCCGACCGTGAGGAAACCATTCTGCCTAGGTCTGCGTCAATTATAAAGACCTCGAGTATCTCAAGGACGAGTGCATAGACGGGAGACAACTTGGTTTCACAGGAAAGGTATTATTCAATAAAAATACAAGGCTCACCACGATAACCGTAAAAATTCTATAGCAAGCGATTCATCCCGGCCAAGTTGACCTTATACAATCTACATTTGTGCCAACATCGCAAGGCCAGTTTTATTCGACTATATCACTCACATAGTTATTCAACTTTGAGCCTACAGAGATCCTTCGTGCTGCTAAAATATTGCACAAAATGCAGATAGCGCATTTTGCGGCGAAGGGTGCAGTTGGTCTGGAAGGTGAGATGATAGACGCCCCCATGATCAAGCAGGTAGTGTACCTCTAAATTCTATGGGTTGTCTATTTCATCTCATCGAGGTCATCTTGGTTTCACAGGCGCTGAAAACAATTGCCTTCGCAAAAGCTGCCGGGCGACCGATTCCAGTAATTTGTAGTCTCCCGTAGTCGGACCATGTATGATTTCATTTTCAAGAATAGAGTATAATAAGGTATATAACAGGTAATTTTTTATTCGATCTGTCAAGCAGTCCTAGTCAAGTCGAATACATATGCCGTGAAGAGTCATCTAAATCTATACTATTAAAACAGCTCAGGTGGGAAAGTTGGAAATTTAGTCAGCCAATTATGTAATTCGTGGGAAGAAACCGTCCTGTTTTCAAGAGGGCTCCTCGGTCCGGCTTACCAACACGTGGCGTGGGAATTTCGGGTTTTTCCTCAAAGCGCACATGATTCCCAGGCCTCTGGCATGCTCCTCGGTCCGGCTTACCAACA
>JABCKI010005967.1:0-21763 GCA_018282025.1 Sphagnurus paluster
GTCCAATTTCCCTCAAATTTGGCCAAACTGGCCAGCCCAAATTGTTCGTTTTTTTATACCAAATCTCTGGCCTCGGGAAAGCGAGGTGCAGTCATGTGACAGGGTGTAGCTCACCCAGTTGCGTCATAGGCTGGCCGCTGGCGTTGAACCTTCCTACATTGTAAGGGTTATGAATCTTGCTCTATTTCTACTATCTGCTTGTAAAGGGGCTGCCATAATAATTCAACTCCTCTAGCTCCTCACTGTATCAGGTCTAGGTGTACCAAATCATTGTAGATAAAATATTGTGTATTTGTATATGTTTTTACTACAGGCTGCTAGATCAGACGGAATGTTTGGCTCTGGCTCAGGTCTGGGTCCGACGTCGTCCGATTCATTTCCGATGAGGTCTGGCGCTTCTTGATTGGATCGAGTTAGAGTAATCGACTCTCCCCTCCGCAGCTGGGACTGAAAGCTCAGGGCAATGATTGCATCTCGAGAAGCCGAACGGACGCGAAGTAATGGTTCTTCTATTGTGCTTCCTGTCCTGTTCCGACAGCATTCTTCGGAAACATGAAATGCTGGAAGCTCTTGTGGACAGCTGCTTGTACAAAGGAATTTGCAGGTAGGACTATGCGAAGATTGAGCTACTGCTACTAGCTCATGATTGCGCATTCGAAATGGGTGCCGTTTGTTTCCTAGTAAGTTCGTCAGTTCAAGCCACTGGTGGAAAAGTTGATCATTCACAGCGCTTTATCAACCACCAAGCTTCAAATTAGTCTCTCCAGGTCTCGCCTAGCCAAGTCGTAGTATCGTAATAATAATTGAGTCAAACTTCATCACTGCTGTTGAAACGCTCGCAGGCGGAGAAATGAGTCGGGGTTCATTTGTTTATGTAATGTGTGGTTCCTCCTACCCGTTGCATCAGTTCAGTGCAGGTGCAGGGAAAATACCAATTCCATGTTTTCTGGTAATTAAACTTAGCGATGCTTGATTTACCATATAGTTCATTACAGTGTGTTAATTGACAGCACCGCGCTATTCGTCCAATTGCATGAAAAAATCATTGTTCCAAAGCTCGACGGCCCAGGGCCGTTACAACGGGTGGGACGAATCAAAGGATAGCCAGCATATGTATAATACAGCTAAAGCGTTCCAGCAGCCGCGCATCTTGCATCTTGCAAAAAAAAAATATGAATCCCAGTATCCTATCCATCGTATCGTGTGCCCATGCGAACTGACCCAATTTCAGGATGGCCTGGCCGTCTCCAGCGTGAAATTATAATTATGTCTCAACTAAAGACTGTTCCAGGAGCTTTTCATTTCGTGCCTTCAGGCAACACAAGAAAGGCAAAGCGCGACTTGATGCAGAAGCATTAATAAACTATCCGATAGTAGATGAATGCCTCAACATGCCTTGATGCTCCGGAGGCAACGGACGCAGTGTCCGGAATGATCTCCTTACCATCTTCCCCGATGGCTCTAGAAATTGAAAGTGTCGCCAGGATGGTCGCAATTGCAATCCAAACACTATCAATAGCCAGGTGACGACCGGGGCATATCCTGAATCGTATTGGTCAGTCGACAAGGGAGCGAAGATAAAGCCGCATGCACTGTTTACCGTCTCCCGAACCCGAACGCAACTGTAGTAAATGGTTCACCATGACCGAACGGCTCCGCCATAAATCGCTTTGGTTCAAACTTGAATGGTTCTTTATAGGTGGACTCGTCCCAAGTCATCGCTCTTGAATTAGGAAAGCAAGATAGTGGCAAATCCAAAGCATGAAATCAAGTAAAAGATGCTCACCTGGCATTGGCGATGATCGTTGAACCCTTGGGAATGAACATCCCATTGTATACGTCATCTTCTAGCACCCTGTGTGGAAACCCTGTTTAAACTATCAGTGTAAAAATCAATTACACTGGTGATTATGAACGAACCAACTGGTGTGGCTAGATTCCACCTAATCGAGCCATTATTCGAAAATTAAATCATGATTGCACAGGTAAATACCTGAGAAGTTCTTGAACGAGACACTCCAGGTACGGTAGGCTTCTTCGATCACCAAGTTCAGGAAGGCGATCGGAACCGATGATTGCGTCTATCTCCTTTTGAGCCTCAAGCTGAGTCTCGGGATAGAGCACCATTGCCAAGAAAAAGAACGAAAGGGTTGCTGACGTCTAATTTTATTTGTATCGGATGAATGGTTCTGAAAGATAGGAGCCCTTACCGTTTCTGCACCTGCCGCATATGTTACCCCACAAAATGACTTTATCCTGTTAATTAACTCCGGATTTTGTAAACCTTCCTGCCCGATGTTCTCGAGAAGTGATGATAGCAAGGAAGGTCTCGCAGTTCCTTTTTCCTGTCAGAATCGTCAATACCTCAGGCCTCAACGCCTACTAGTACGAGACAACTTGCTATATTTTCGAGTCCTCGAGAGAACGGGTATTCCTGAAGATCTTTGAATGCCTGCCATGATTCCCTGGCCACGGTAGCGTAGGACGTTCCAGGGAACCACGATGGAAAATATTGAACTAAAATCAAAATTAAATAATTCGAAATGCAGTGAAATATCGGGCAAGACTTGCGGAAATGGAATAGGTCTACCGGTGTACCTCCGGGAGGCCCACACCGTGCTGCTGCTTCACCGCAGGCGGCTGCAATTTCGACGAATCGATCCGTAACAGAGTTTTCAATTCTGTGTCCATAAGAGACTTCTACTATGACTGAAGTTGAGAACCTGAGAAAAGCGATGTCACACTCAATCTACAAAGGAAAAGTACATTGGACACTCGTTACCTCATGAGTAAATCAAATCGATTTTCGGGAGCAGAAAGGAGATCCCGGGCAAGGATGCGGGCAGAACGGGTCTGGGTTGGGTGATGCTCCTCTAATCCCTTTCTGAAATATTGTTCAGCCATCCGGCGCTGTGCGCGAAATTCCTTGCCATATCGTAGGAATGGCAGAGTATCACCCACTCCCATGCTGAATAAAATTAATCGTCAACGTTGCCCTCAGGTGCCTCAAAAAACTAACAGTTGGAAAATGGGAAATACTGGTCGATCGCTGTAGTTTGCACTGCGCTTCTCAAGTAGATCCGTGGCAGCTTTGACGCTATTCAGGATAATCAAGGATTTTCCTAGAATTCTGAAGTGAATAATGTCGCCTGGGCAGCAATCAGGTTAAGTTTGGACACAAGCTTAAGATTATGGTAGCATCATAGGATAGCGAACCGTATTTCTTCCCCAGTTTGTAAAAGAAGATCTCGTGGTTCGATGTGGGGATGCTGCGAAGATGGCCTATCAGTGGATCTGCAGGTGGTCCAGGGGGCAAAGGAATATTGATTCGAATCATGTAAGTTCTGATCGTGTAAAACAAGATGATAGCGAGGGTGAGGAGGACAACATGGTAACCATCCATTGGTTCAGAGTCAGAGAGGGATGAGGTTTTCGGCAAGTTCTAATGTTTAAATAAATAGTCGGGGGCTGGTTTAGCTTAGCCGGGCTTGTTGTCGCGAATTATTATTGTGGGCTCAGGATCTGATTATTATTGGTTAGCCCCATAATGGAGAGCTAAAATACGACTTGGATGAATCAATTCAGTTTACCTCGGATCTCAGACCTGTAAAGCCGGAACATTTACAATATATCTGATTGACGCCACACAACTTGAGCTTGAAGATTCCAAAAGAAAAAAGATCTAAATTTGACTAGGGTACTCTGAGTAGATATATTAGACTCACTTCTGAAGATAGACGGGACTGCGCGTTGGTTGATAGTGAGGTCAGCTGGACACGGTTGTCCGACTCGCTCCGAACCCTCTGTGATTTTTCTTCCAAGAAGGGCCTAGCGTTCAGGTCTACAGTAAAAGATGCCTGCGTGTCAACTTGTGAGGATTACAAGTTATTGCGAATCGAGCAATGTATCTTGACATGACAAAATAGATTTCCTGAATTTGTTCTCGACGAGTCCAGGCCGCAGACAAAGTAGGTGATAGGTACCTGTACTGGCAGCTGCGAGAGCTAGGTACTTCCTCTTGATATGGCGGACGTACAGTGCAGCTAAATAGTTTTATTTCAGCTGCATTCGTTATTTGGTATTTACAAAAGATGAACCCAAGACAAGCTCACCTGTAGCGAGAAGATGGGTGATCATGGGCTCTCAACGTTCAACCTCTCGATCTCAGGGGTCATGAAGTCCAGCTGTTGATGGGATACATTGCGACTATAATAAAAAGCTCCAGATTTGGGATAGTGAATGCGCGTCAATTCGAATCTTGTGCGACCCGCTTTGAATATTGATTCATCGCAATGGAGTCGTTGCACGTGTATAGGGTACTACAGTATTATTACTATAAATCTACCATTTCTCATGCGCGGGGCGAACTAAAAGTTCAAATTCAGCGGCTATACATCGTTATGGATGCGAATCGTTCGCTTACGGTCAAGTTCCCAGGTCCACGACGAGCGGTCTTGGTTGGCAAGATACAGATAGGCCTATAATATATCGACCACCTTAGTCATAATGCACATCTATTAAAAAACCCAGAATCTCACTTGGGCGATGCTGTCGGGACTGAGCCTCACATCGGGATTACCAGCTAGGTTAGAGTGGGTACCGGAAAGGCGCTCGGAAAGAATAGCTGTAGTGTTGTGTCGCATTGAGAAATCAATGACTATTGTAGAGGAAGGTGATATACAACTTACCACCATCAATAATAGCCTACTCAGAGATCCAGTTAGCGTGCTTTACAGAAATAGATGTATATGTCGCAGTACTTACGTGCGCAACCTAAATAACAGATCAGTGAGCAGCTGAAAAAGAGGAAAGTGATAAACATACATGGATATTATCCCTCCCAAACTCCTTCGCCAAGCTCTGCGACAACGCGCGCAGACCAAACTTACCTGCCGCGAACACACTTGTCGTCGTGTTACCTCTCAAGGACGCTGTAGCGCCTGTGAAGATCAGTGTGCCGCGGTTGCCCGTATCCTCCGACACAGCATTCTCCTTGAAGGTCAGGACGGCCTCGCGGGAGAACGCAAACGCCGCCTCGACGTTGATTTCGAGCGAGAGGCGCACGTCTTCGGGCGTTATGTCTAGGAACGGCTTCCATACACCTTGGCCGATGTTGAAGACGGCGGCGCCGATGCTGTAGGTGGGCGAGGCGTACTTTTTTCGGATCGAGTTCCAGACAGTGGTGATGTCCTTGGGCAAGTAGCCTTCGACGGGGAACGGGGAGGCCTGCCATCACGATTCAAGATGCTGAGAAGACTCCAAAGTCTAGTCGTAAGACATAAGTACCTCTCCGCCACTCGCATTCAACTCCTTCGCAAGTTCGTTTACGGAATCGGCGCCCCTAGCGACGAGAGCGACGCTGTAGCCCGCTTTGGAGAAAACACGCCTATGCAAAACCTGGTAAGAATCGAATTTAAATGAGTGTTATTGCCGCTTACGCTGTTGAAGCACCCGTCCCGGAACCCTTTCCTAGTCCTAAGAGAATTTGCGTTTGAATATTTCAAGCCATGGAGGGCACTGGCAAATCACCTACCTGCAATAACTAAGACTCTTCGCGCTGCTGTGGCCGCCATTGTTCAAAACGTTGTTTGTAGATGGAAGATTGTTGTATGGAGAGCCCAGTAAAAGGCCACTTTATAGGTGATAGAAAATGTGGCGGGTAAGACGTTGGAGATTTCACATACTTCAACTTGGAGATTATGAAGCGGATTAGACATGTCGTCACGTTGAGATGACGCGTGGGTGTTGTCATCTAATAAAGCCTGTAATCTTTCTCACCTTGTCATCGATATCCTCACCAGGAGTTCAATCTGGTCTTAACTCTTCGGACTCTTGGTCTCCAAGGCAGGCTAATCTTCCAGGGAATTTTCTCAGTATTTTTAAGTATTATCCAGCCGCGCTAAGTACAGGGCGGTGGCGGTCTCAAATTGGACCTTCTTATCGCACTGCTTCGAGAGGCCAAAATATCTAACAAGATTTACCGAAATATTTTAAAACCATCTTTGGCACTCCTTACAAACCAGACATCAGCATCACTCAGCACCTGCCACCTATGCAATCTGTCATCAGAATGATCATATCGTGTAACATCGCTACAGATATAACCCAGGCGTAAATCTACTTTAGATTGCTCATCAGAGTCCTCCCTTCTCACTAGCGCTCCAGCAACTTACCATGTTTAAGCCCCAACAAGTCATTGTAGTCCTTGGTACGTCCCCTGACAGCGATCTGAATATCGTTTTGATGGACAATTATCTATCTTTGCACAGGCCTTGGAGCGGGTCAGAGCACTGGCGCTGCGGTTGCGTGCGTTGAATATCTACCTCACTCTGATCTATTCGTTCTCAGTGTTTGTGCTGCAGCCGCCGATTTTCTCAAGCGGGCTATAGTGTCGCCCTTGTCGCCCGAGGCGTCGAAACCGTCAATAAACTAGCTGAAGAACTGAAAGCAGCAGGTGGTGATGTAAGGCTGGAAATTCTACCCAGGCTCCCTCTGTTCTGACATTCATTGCAGGCATCACCATTCCCTGCTGCCACTTATTCGGCCAAGGATATCCAAGAGGTCTGGGCGTCCATTCGCACGAAGTACCCTTCTCCAAACTATATCATCAACGCCGCGGTTTTCAACGCGGCGCATGGTGTCTGGAAGCCCTTCCTCGACGTCACCCCGGAAGACATACGCACGTCGCTAGAGGTCAACGTCGAGGCGGCGTTTGCATTCTCACGTGAGGCTATTCTTACCTTCAAGGAGAACGATGTTTTGGAGCCGAAGGGCAAGAGAGGAACACTGATATTTACCGGAGCGACCGCTAGCATTCGTGGAAACGTGGTCACCAGCGCGTTTGCAGCTGGTAAGCATGGCCTTCGGGCGCTATCTCAGAGTTTGGCGAAGGAGTTCGGGAAGCAGAATATTCATGTAAGAAGTGTCTGATTTTCTCCCAATCTTACTTCGAGCTGACTCTTGCTCACACAGGTTGCTCATGTGAGTTATTCCCATAATACACAGCAATATACTGACAAAAAATCTTCAAAAAAGGCCATAATCGACGGAGGTAAGTTTGAATAGAATCCCGTTCGCTATCAACGCTGATACTTCAACGTTAGTTATCCTGTCAGAGAAAACCGTGGTTCGATTCCCACAGATTGAAGGCAATCCCGACGTAGCTCTAACACCTGAGGGCATCGCAGAGGTACAGTCCCTTCTGACTGTTGGCTTTGATAAATACTGACTGCGGCTCCAATGCCTAGTCTTATCTATACCTTGTAGGCCAAGATAGGTCGTCTTGGACATGGGAACTTGACTGTGAGCCCCCCTGATCTTACTCCCCTCTTTCAACGAGCTAACCTAAACGACCAGTACGCCCCGCGCATGAGAAATGGTGAATCAAAGCCTGTAGTTGTATGTAACTTCTTTCGGAATGAAACACAGCTCAGCGCTAAGTACAAAAAATTGTTACTGATATATTAATGCACTTGAAAACGGACTAAAAGCTTGAGCAAGTATCTCGTGAACATATGAGCAGACTACATGGCTAACATACACCGCGGTACCAGCATTATATTCCAAGTCTGAATGGGTTGGGGTTTGGAAGGAGAGTTAGTGATACCTGGATCTTGGTATCAAAGGGGACTGATGTGTCTATCAATCGTGCAAAGGGAGGTTATTATTCTGTGATGGCCCGTGTACGCTGGGCTTAAGTTTGGCAGGGGTCCTCTCGCTTTTCCCTGCTCCGCGCGGATGATGATGAGGTTGAATGTGATGCCCTGCGAGGTTAACATTAGAAATAGGTTAATTCTACCACAGCCGAGATATCCCCTAGAATAATTTGAACAACCTCGAAGAAAGTTGAACATTGAAGGTGTTAAATAGCGTTCGAAATTGTCAATACGCCCACCGAGTAGGCTACGCCAAATTGGGCATTGCTTAACACCATGTGAAGGACGAAGAGGATGACTACCGACGTCGTGTAGAGCACATGAGCCCAAATTCAACGAGAATGCGCCTGAGATTTTGCAGCGGACGTTTCTGCGAGATCAAGGTGGCACAAAACTCAGTTTCCGGATCCCTACGGATTAACCAGATACGGTAGTAGAGGGTGCGGTGTGTAGAGAAACCAAGGAACTCCAAGAGTGTTGCCCGCGATTGGATGTTATTCATGTAAAAATGGAGTTCAGAGAAAAACAAGCCTGTTTGCCACAGGCCAAGAACTTCAGGCACGATGGAAAAAAATGTAGGGGAATTGGCTGGAATTGGATCTGAATTGAACCTATTCGACCCTTTGGCGTAGCATTTCAAAAGGAATGCGATGCTCGAGCTAATTGTGCCCTCACCATATACCTCAGGTGTGCTCTATGTGGCCACCTCCTGCATGTAACTGAGGGGATTTAACTGCTTGACCCAATCTCAGTATTCTAGGCGCACGCAAAGTTGTGAGGGATGAGAACAAGATAGGGGAGGGGTGTTTATTCCTAGTCTAGTCGATGAGATGAAGAGAAGGAAAATACATGCTTCAATTGGCGCCATGCGCGCCTGAAAGCTATACAGTTTTGTCGATGGTGCCTTGATAAGTATTCTGATCTGAACGATGTAGTAGGCTAGAACAACACCTTTTTGTGGCATTCCTGATCAGATATCCAGATATATTTATGTTGAAACCTGCCTCTATCCAGTCCTTCGGGGCCCTCAAGTTCTTAGCCACTGTGTCGCTCTTCGATGGGACTTATATCCACTATGCACCTGCGTACACCTCGCAGTTGCGAAGGACGACGAGAGGCTCTCTGCCGCTATTAGGTAGAGAAGATTTCGCGGCCCTTTATCAATTCCAAGGGGTGGGCGACATGATATCTCGCCCTAAAACATAAATAATACCACAATGGTAAGTATTAATCAATGCTATTGATTGGGTACTCACAACTTGAAATGCATCTCAACTCCGTATCTATCGAACACGCCGTGCAACAGAGTTATCACTTCACGGCTTCTATAGCAAATTTTCAATATCAAGGATCCCCGCAAGAGTGGAGCAAGAACGTAAAAATCCTGATATGTAGACTGGTTTACGTAGCGGCGTCTGTGATCCAGGGGCCTATGTCAGCCCATGTCGCCTCGACAATGTACCACTTCCTTATTTGATAGTGAATTCTGCGTATTCAGTACTTCAAAGCTTTACCGAATCGGTAAAGCTTTGAAGTACTGAATACGCAGAATGACGAAGATAAAAGTGTAGATCTAGGTCAGACCTAGATCTACACTTTTATCTTCGTCCCCAATCAAAATGTAGATCTCGAAATTTGACAAGTCAATGCGAAGCTCGGTGCTGAGTTGTTAGCAAAAATTATTCTCCCTAAGACAGTTACAGGTTCGCGTGGGTTTGGAATATTTAGTAGCGGTCCTCGGTTCGGGTGTGTGCCAAAACTGATGACAGTAGGATTACCGTGGGATTTTAAGTCACGGGCCAGCGCTCTGCGTTCTGCCCCTCCTCATCTATCTCTAGCATTGAATGAAGGGTGGTTCTACAAGCCCACCTTCAAAACGTCCGAAGGTCGAACTTGATGACATCAAGGATGAGGAAGAAGAAGACGGCGATTACCAGTGCAGTATCTGCCTTCAAGACATCATCGACCGCACTATAATTCCAAAATGTTCTCATGAATTCTGCTTCGAATGCTTGGTAGTTTGGTCTGGTGAGTCTCATTTTGCGCTACACCAACTTGAGGTCGCTTATTTTGAATCAGAGCAGTCTAGGCGATGTCCATTATGCTCACAAGCAATCGGAGACCACTTGATACATAACATTCGATCCAAGTATGATTTTCGGAAATATTACTTGGTACCACTGCGCACCTCTTCGCCAACTCAAGACCGAAATCGAGCGATTAATCCCGAATCAAACCGACGACGGCATACCGCTAGAGACAGTGCGCGCCAACGGAGGCTCAGGGAGGAGAGAGAGGCCAATGACAAACTGGCACGTTCTATTAAGCAACGACGCTGGATTTACGAGCATGACCTCTATGCAAAGGTGTGTAGTTTATGCATTCGATTCGTCCATCAAACTTTTTATACGATGAAGCCGTCTCTTTGGAGATCTGCTCTTTTATTTACTGCCAAGATCTTCTTCCTGTTGTCCTGCCGTTTTTTTTCAATACTTTTTACATACCCTGACGCCCATAGCGCCTCTCTGTGATCCCCATATCTAATCCCTATGTTCCACAGCACGTCGCTTCCAACTCTTACACGAGATATCGCCCATATCCCACACCGGCTCAATTCTCTGCCTCCCCTGAGCTTATATCGAAGACTACGATGTTCTTGCGACGAGAATTGCAGGTTTGGGATGACCTGGACGTCGAGGCAAGTACAAATTTACCCAGATCTATGCGACTGGATTGACACTGAATTTCTAGTTTCTGACAACGTTCACCATCTCGATGATGAGATCAATTGATATTCGCTCAGAGTCGGCCGTTAAACTACTTTCTGAATTCCTGGACATGGATGCACCATACGTGGAAGGAGGACGCCACGTTAATGCAGAGCATTTCGCGCACGGTAAGCGTTCAGTTTTCTCGTGGACCCAGACCACCGATACTCATTACTTGTAGAGGTTTATTCTTTTGTCAGATCACCCATCCGTGATCTCTTCGTTTACGACACCGTTGTACAGGTCAGCCCCAGTTTCTGAAACCTTTGATATATCATTTATATAACGATAAATATATGCAGTACGACGTGGTACCCGAAGTGGGTTCGCCTGATCATCATCAAACTCGAAGATGGGCCACACCATCTCCATCCCATTCCCCCCCACATTCCGCCTCTCGCAATTCGCGTTCGCGTTCGCGATCCCGTGATGCGCGGTCCCTTAGTAGGGACAGGTCGATATCTTGGTCGCCGTCAGGCCGAAACTATCCCAGCTCACGTCATAGATCTGACGAGTTCGCGCCGTCAAGGCCACCCTTTGGAGAACGTCGTAGCCATCGCGACCTGATTGAGAGTATGGCAAAACCTGGTAAAGCCCCACAGCGGTGGAACATAACATTATCCCACCCTCGTTCTAGTTTTGATTGTTTTTACAGATGAAAGGGATATACGTAGCCCCACCCCATACCGATCAGGGACATCCAAGGGAAAGGAACGTATAGATCCTGGAACAGCCACATGCTCTGTTGAAGGTGATGTATCTCAATCGCGTCCATCTGCGTCCAATGACGCCTCTGAAATAGCCTTTGTGGCGCAGGGAGGTGTCATCGATCACACGAGAGTTCCACGGAATCGTAGCCTTCTCGAGTCTGTGCACGCCCATCTGAACTCAGGAAATAAAACCTGCCCGAAGAAATCTGATAAAGGGAAAACACCCACGAATGCCACCGAACGTCAGATTGACAGTGCAACACCGCCCATATGGCATGAACCTCAACCCGTGGGACTTTCCCTTCTAGCTCGCGTAAAAATTCCCCAGGTCCTGGTCTGTGGGCCAGAGTCAAAAGAGGGTTTATCATCTTCCCAAAGTATTGAGAACCTCCGGGAGCAACTACCATCGAATGATCGCAGACCATCGACTTGGTCTGCACCCGAGATTATGTCACGCACACGTGCTCGCCTAGCCCAACAACATGCTAATAGCATCGCAACTTCCTTTCAATCAGAGGCTATAGACTCTTCATTGACGTCGGCTGTGCCATCGCCAATCCAGGATGCCAGTCGTGTTCTCACGAAGGCGCCGCAAGCAAATGTTCGTAGCCTGACGGGTTTCCCCGAAATCGCCACTCACACGGGCAGTCACTCTGACACTGTACGGCAACCTCGAGTATCAAGCACTCTGAGGGATTTGCAACATCACCCGTCCCAAGGCACGCGGAACCTGGAGGATGTCAGGGATGCGGCAGTTATTTCCGCTCTTCACGACAATGAATATTCACACCCATCCCTAGGTGCGGAAGTTCGCACATCACTCGTCGCTAGGCTTGAACGGGAAAAACTCAACGCTCATGCGCTGTCCCTTCCAGTGCTCGATAATCAAAGAATTCTTCAGGCGCTTCAACCTAGCAGCAAACAACCAAACCATAAGATGGATACAATTGAGAACGCTGCCGATCCTCATCTTTTGGAGGCGAAGCTGCGAACACGGACTCAGCTGAAGTTCAGATTGGCGGCGGAAAAACGAAAGAGTGGTGTCTAGTGGCTGGTTGCCTTCAGGTTCCGCCGAGGAGAGCTAGCATGTTTGGCGAGATACAGTGGTGCAGGGTTCGTATTATTTACTATGTATCGCTCCATTTGCATGGTAATCTCGAAAATCAAGGGTGAAAGAGAGACAACAAGAGACATCCGCAACAAGGCTTGAGGCACCTCGTAAACGGTCAATGTAATAAATGGCAGACGCACTACAAGGGAGAAGGGGGAGGAGGGCTCTACAGATATTATAAGTATGTATATGGTTAGAAGGGAAAACAGGCCTAGATGAGACAGGTAAGTATAATGACAGCGTGTTTAATTCGATAACGAGCGGTGAGAGATTGTTGAGGGACATTTGTTATGGCCGTAGCGAGTTTCGTGAGAGGCATGAGTAACATATAATTAACTATGGTGCGATGGCGACCGGTTGTCTTGCACATCCTCCTGGTCGCGGCGTTGTTCACTAGCCTCAGGGGAAGGAGGCAGTGGGCTGGGCGTCGAGTAAATGAATATTTGGCGGACGGGGTCGTAACGACCTGAGCGCTGTGGCGCTACGATCTCAGTCGGTATATCGCCTTCATTTCTAGACACTTCCTCCATACGAGAACTATGGTCATGAGGTGGATACCCCGACGGCGTAATATTACCGCGGGTGGGTTGGGACCCGTGCCGTGTCCAGGAAGGAGATCGAGATGAACGAAGAGCAGGAAAGTTGATATCCCAGTTAGGGCGTGGTTGGAGTGTGTATGGAGGGGGGAGGGTTAGCGAGGGGTCTGGAGGATGGTGAGCGAACGTGGCTTCGGGCGAGAGTGACCGGGCATCAAAATATGACGGAGCAAACGAGGAGCGTGAAGCAGGCCTGTGCATACCGTGAGGTCCTGGTGCGGAGAAACTTGAGCGATTAGGCATAGGGTTAAATACCAACGGGGGGAGAGTCCGCGAGGAGAAGTCGCGGTCATGTAATCTGCTTGTCGTCGTGGGTCTGGAGGTATGAAGTAGAGGTACAGGATACGAGCGAGGAGGGCTTGGGGATCGGGCGAAATTTCTTCCAGACTGCGCGTATCGCGGGGACGGCGCAGAGCAGTTGAGAGTAGTGCTTGGCCTCAAACCCATGGGGGGACGTCCGCGATACGGCATTTCAGGCTGCAACTCAGAACCTGGCATCCCAGGGCCTAACAACCGACCAGGAGACCCCAGAGAGCCTACATAAGGCTCTGGAGAACAGTAGCTGCTCGAAGCAGGGTATCCCGCGCCCCCGGAGAGAGGTGCAGAAAGAGGTGCAGAGTCACGAGAGCTCGGGCCTTGAGCTAAGGCTAGAGGGAACGAGCCAACGGAGGCGGTCTCGTGGCCATTAGGGAACGGGCCATACTGGGGAAAGCGCTTTCGAGATGCTTCACTTTCACTGCGTGGGCGCCGCGCCTTTTGGCGTTGATTCTATTATCATCACAGATGGTCGTCAATGAAGTTCCTTGCAGAAAAAAAAATCAGGCATCACGACAGACCTGAAACCAAATCTATACAGCGAGGGGAGATGGATGAGTAGCACGTCGAGAAGATTCCCGGAGCACCTTACCTGCACCTTACGAGCACTGAGCCCGATCGAACGACCAACCTCTTCGCGCATCGCCGTCGTCGGAAAGCGAGACTAGATGTTTTTTTTAAAAATACCAGGGTTACAGCATGTCTGACAAGTGCGAACATATAATTAGCTAGGCGCACCTGTGCAAGTAGCGCATGAAGTACGGCAGATTGATGAGGGGTTGTGAGGGTGCGAGTACGCTTTTTCTTAGGTGGCGGGGCAGGGGCGACGGGGGTCTCGGACTGTTGGTGCGACGGCGTCTCATCCATTTCTGTATCAGCCATATCATCCTGGGAATCTGAGGAAGGGCTTGATTTGTCGGTGGGGCCCCCCAAAGTCTGGGGAGACTCCCTACGAAATCGTTTCGCCATGGGTTGATCTAGAGAGCTTTTAGCTGGACGGGTTAGTCGTGGTGCACGGTGGCTTGCTTCAGGGGAGAGAGGTGGTGAATAGAGAGAGTGTAGGGAACGTGACGGATAGCTTTTCCCGCCTCGTCCTAGATTTGCGACGGAATGAATGTGCTCGTGTGGTTTGGTTCGTGAGGTCGTTGATTCCGAGGACGGATTGAGATTAGCGGAGAAAGTATTATTTGTCGGAGTAGAAGAGCGGGATGGCGGCATACAGGTAAGAAATAGAAGAGGCGAGGACTCCTTTGATGCAGCCTCAACACATCGAGGAACTCAACGCAAGAAGAAAGGGAAAGGAGATGGTTGTTTAGAGCCAGGGTAGGGCCACTGGTGTGTAGAAACTCGGCGTGCTGAAATCAATTGCCGACAAAGCAACCATAATTATTTATCGCAACCAGACATAGTTAACGTCACAACGACATCCATTAATGAGATTGTCCGGATTAATTGTATTAGGATGAAAGGCTCGGCCAAGTCTCGGCAAGAACAGCTATACTCCTGAGGACCTTCAGCGCGTGTACTCAACTCCATTCAGGCAAATCGATTCGCAGAGTTCAATTACAGAAGATAATCGCGTAGTTTTGGGTGTCCCTCCCCGAGGCCTCCGAAACAGCTGGGAACGAAGAGACCGTCGTAGCGGAGTTTGGCCGCCCACGAGCGTAAAAAAGCGGAGATCCCAGACATACAACTTACAACCGTTGCGGGTGATGAATATAGGTGGCAACGAACAACTAAATGAATCTGTCTGTCAGATGTTTCCATCGCCTGTGACCGTGACGCGTCTTGCCGCTGACTTTAACTCACATGCTTTTAGATTTATCTAAGAGAAGAGCACATCTCTCGTCATTAAGTAACTTTGGTGGTGGCCAATCTGCCTCCTAAGGCCCGTCAAAGTTGAATGTGTTTTTTTATTTATAAAGGGATTTAGGACGTGCCGTCATCCAACGTATGTAGGTCACGAGCGCTTATACATATTCCCCGCTGAAGCTCGACCAATTAAAAACGGGGCAGTTCACTAGAATAGAAGACATACTTACCGCACACCGTTCAGTGTGATTATTCATATTACTTGCTTTAAGCCGCCATCTGCCACCGCCCGCAAACAGTTTTGCAGATCCCAATTTGAATTTATTCGAAACCATGCGAGACTTCTCTAGGTCCAAGGGAATGGTTGCGGTCCCGCAGACAGTCGGCCAACTCCAGAAATAAACACATGTGCCTCGCGCTACATCATAGTTTGTCGATCTTGCTTCTGCAAACTCCGGGATAGCCATCTGTCGCGATTGCGCGATAATGAGAAGCAAGGCGCTGTGCATATGAAAATCTGGTGGCCAACACAAGAAACTCGTGGATATGCAGAAGTATTCCAAAGCGACGCAGCGAGAATCCGGTGCCAAAATCGATACCTAAATTCTCAGGTTTCTTCTCATCACAAACAGGAAATCAAGGGATTAGAGCGTGTGGGTGTACGGGTTTACCTTGCCGCGAGTCAAAGACCGTGTCGTTCGCACTTATGCCCCGTAACAAAGAGTTACCTATCCGGTACGCAGAATTCATTATTCAAGTTGGACGGGTCTGATTGACAGGATCTTGAAAACCGACTCGGATATCGATTCAAGACTCAAGAGATACGCTATTCCAATAAGCGAGGGTCTAGACCTTCCACAAGAGAAAAGTGGGCGAATGTTAGAGTTTGATATGAGGTACTCCAGGAAACGGTCGCGGAGTCGGTAATTTCTGATTTCATGGTACCTGATTTGTATAGGTCAACCCAGGGCGTAGGTAGGTGGGTTGGGAGCCACAAGGTGTAGAACCTTACCTTCGGATTGGAATTCTTCACTTTCGTCAACGTTGCACACATCATTAACGACACCAAGCCTCGAGGCAGATAACCGAAAAGAGATTCAGTAGCACGTACATACATAGAAATTTTGGAAGTCTCATAGGCTAAGGAACCAAGCAGTCGTCAAGCCAGGAGATGCCCAGGGATGTTCCATGTTACGATTCTTCTGAAATCTTGGAATAGCGCTCTCCGGGAATTCGTGGAATACATATCAACAAGAGCCTAGTGGACAATCGTGTGACTTGAGTTCAATTTTCTCCTTTAGCCCTTTACGATGTGGGGTATTTTAAGTAAGTCGTGGGTTTTACCAAGGATTAGGAGCTTCATATTTTTGTTATGGCGTGTTCGTGAGACTTAATTGCTTATTATGGCTTAACACCGATTGCATGATGTTAAGGCCGATAGTCTTTCCTGTGACTTGAACTAGAAAATTCTGAATGGACGTTTCTGAGCCTTTTGAATCGCAACTTGCATCTCCTCTAGCGAGACCTGGCCCTTCCAAGCCTTCCGGGCTTACTCTTATACTACCAGCGCTCAAGGGTGGCAAACCTATCAAAAGCAGCAAAAAGTCTGAGTCTTATGGATTGCAGGAGGAGAAAAAGGCTCCTCGTCCTGTCAAACTAAAGCCCTTGAAGGAAGTCCTGACAAAGCTCATTGCGCAGATTAAAAAGTATGTTGACCCACTGTTATTAATGCCAATCAATTTCTGACACTCGGCCTAGGAAGGATGACTATGCCTTTTTTCTGAAGCCAGTAGACACTTCGCAGGTTCCGGGTTACACAGATGTCGTCAAGCGGCCAATGGATCTTGGAACCATGTCCACTAAGGTGGATAGGGGGAGATACCGATCTCTAGAAGAGTTCGCAGTGCGTGGTCAAAACTTCTTCATGTTGAATGAAGGCTCATTCATGTTATAGTCAGACTTGCGGCTTGTGGCGTCGAACGCGAAAGCTTTCAATCCGCCTGGCACGATTTACTATACTGAGGCAGAGCGGATTGAAGCTTGGGGTCTGGATCATATCTCAAAGGCGGCTGCGACAGTCATTCAATACGAGACGGACTGGAATATCGAAATCGAAAAGGATGAAGAAGCCACCCCCGTTAATGTCGATGAAGATGACGACTACAGCATGGCCACACCGATGGACGTAGACGACGCTGGCGGAAGCCGCAGGTCCCCCTCTGTCGCGTCGCAGGCTCAACCCGGTATCAGCCGTCGACCCGCACGAGGGCCGCAAAAGAAGACTGCGCCGACGAATAAATTATCGGAGAGTATAGACGCCGAGGGGCGGCTTCCAGGTTCACGGGACGGGTTAGGGGCATTTCCTCCGGGCTCAAGTTGGGCACAGACGATGCTGTCTCTGAAACTGAAAGGCACGTTGAACCGAGTTACCCGTTTATTGAATTAAATTAATACTCCTTAGGCAAGCGATACAGAACGAAAAAGGAGCGGCTCCGGATTGAGAAAGAAGGTCCACCACCACTTGCCGATGGAAGTTTGGACTACACTGAGAGTGAGTTGACAGGTTTGGTGACGATCTACGTTTTTTGACAGTTCGGTAGTGGAAGACCCGTTCTCAGTGCTATCGGTATTTGCTCAGGAGCCTTGCACACGACCGTTTGTGACACCGCTGCACCCACCACTATTTACCAGCCCTTTGGAATACGACCCCTCTTCATCGCAGCCACCACGTCCCCCTACACCATTTCCCACGTCAATCAACCTCCCCCTTGATCATCCACCACCATCGACATCTAGTGAGCCGTTCCGACGTCACTGGCTCATTGTACGGAACCCAACACGGAGTAAAGGCAAAGATCGTGACGACGACGCCGAGGCAGCAGATGCGCCTGCGTGGCAGACACCGCGGGAGACCCAAATAACGGACTATGGGTCCTTCGCCGTTCTTGCAGGTGCGCTCGAGGCTGAGATTCGTCGGAGGAAGGTCCCTGGAAGAGAGGGAGACGAGGAGGCCAAGGTTTTGGATGTAGTACGCGATACCCTAGATGTGCGCATAACGGAGACTGGAAGCCAGGCACAGGAATACTGGAACGCACAGAGAGCCCTTGACGCGGAACGATACCTCCGCGACGTTATTTATGGTGGCGCCGATGGGTTAGCATACGTGCGGAGTTTAGCTGAATTTGTGAGTCTGTCAATCGATAGCGTTATCATTATCTCATGCGTTTTAGAGTGACGTCTCGATGCATTTGGCAGCTTGGGTGGAACGTGAGGTTATCGACCCAATAACAGAAGGGCGCCATGCCCTTCTCCGTGAAACAGCGATCGAGCTTGCAAGACAAGCACCGCTGGCGTCCTTGACAGCGCCACCAAGCCACCACAACCCTGAAAATAACCCGGAACGGCCTTTATTTTCCCTGGTCAGGAACTCACTTCACCTGTATCCATCAGCAACGGTTGCGCTGGCCGCTTTATTGCAGATCAAAACACACAAGATTGACATGGGCGCGCTCATCAAAACGCCCAACGAGCTGTTCCAGAGTGAGGAGGAATGGGCAGGGAAAATTTTCCGGGAGAGGAGACGGCGCCGGCCAGGGGCTACAAAGACGGAGGAGGTTAGCAACGAAGTTGGTTTAGAGATGGAGGAGCCCGAGCAGACATGGATGGATGTCGACGCGTCATCAAAGAGCGGCGGCGGCCAGGATGGTGACTACGAGCAGGAGGGGCCCGAGGAGCTCAGCGAAGTCATGGAGTACGTTGCGGACGTGATTGTCCGCCTGGACGCGAAGATTAAGGAGGGGCAGTGTTCGACGGCGACGTCGGCCGATGGTATCAAGACAAAGGTCTCCACTACCACGGCAGGTCTTGGCTTCGAGACAAAGGCAGAAGAGGAAGATCCAATATTGAGGAATCTTCGCCTCAACCTGCTCGCACTGGCAAAGCGTGCGCCGCTCGATACAATCGCGCGACTCCCGAAGGACTTGGTCCCAGAGCATATTCGACATTTTGTACCGACGCTGACCGCTTCGGGCTGAGTACCCTATTGCAGCTCATTTCAAATCCACGTGGCTACCATTTTGATCCATCTCGTGAGATGCGTTGACTGACATCTGCTCCGGGCAACAACATAACGACTTTTGCTAGACATGCGGTGTCAGCAGACCGACCACGCTGTTCGGGGACACTGGCTGACCGATACCTTGTGTACTGGGTAGATGACAGGCAGCGTAACTTGGTGTGACTATATCCTCCCAAGTTAGCTATGTGTATTGATAAATGGAAACCTATACATGCTATGGAATATTTATTACTTCGCCTCGGCTACGGGTGCGCGTGGCGCGATCGATCACTCGTCGATCAAGCGTAGAATTCGAAATTATCTTCACTGGTATACACGTTCCAGGACCAAATCTTGGGTATTTTCGGGTAATTTTCTTCATGGCATGCAACACCATATTTTACTATTCGTCTTCCATGACTCGGCCTGAGAAAACGCCATGTGGCCTATAGGTGACCCTGCGTCGCTCTCTAATAAGTAGTAAATGACGAATATAAATCTGATCGTTGCAATTTCATAAATTTCAATTGATTCGAGATTTTAATTATCTGTCATCCGGTGGAGCAGCTTTCATAGAGCAGGAATTGCTAGAACAATCCATGCTCGCTCACCTTCGTCTAGGAGGAGAGAGGGCCATATAAAATCGATATACACGACGAGTTTTGAGGGCATGACTGTTGGCGTAGGCATCGCTTTCCCACCGCGCCACAAGGTCCGATAGCTATCACCTCCGAATCCCGATCGAATTCCCCACATATCAAAGAAATTATGGCCCCAAAAGGGCCCAAGCGCCAGGCCTCATGACGGTATAATCGTTTCGAGCTTATTTTCCCCGAGCATTCATTCTGGCATATATGACATCGTGTCGCTGGCGAACTTCTTGATCGCCTACATCTCCTTCGTTTCTTTGGTGCTCACATCCTCTGCCCCGTCTCTTTGTTCGAGATGCCTACCGAGAAGTTCCCCATAGACATCGCTCAGTTGGTGGGCATGTTCATGGCTAGCATCTTCTACGGGTGAGTCTGCAGTCAAGGGTCAACGAAGCAGGTCCATCCTAACAACTTCTCAGTTCGCCATAAACGCATTCCCTGTCCTAGAAATTGACTGACGCTATAACAGGGATGTATCTGGTGACCTTCTTTAGTTGCTTGCGGGTCCTCATAGCTTCAGAGGGACACAGGCTCAAGTCATGGAGAGATATCAACGTCAAAATATTGGTTCCTGCCATCCTTATGTTTATATTCGCGTCGATGGATGTCGCGTTTGGTCTCGTGAACAACATCGACGCCTTCATAAAATCATCAAATGACCCAATCGACACATTCAATCATACGTCGGACTGGCTCAACGTGATGAAGATGGTCAATTTTGTGGCACAGACGTGTATCGGAGACGGAATTCTAGTGCGTGACGTTCATCGCTTCTTAACAGCACTGCTCGTAACTTTTTCAATCAAGATTTACCGCTGTTGGATAGTTTGGAACAAGAAATGGCTCATCATCGCTCCTTCGTCTCTAATGTGGGTTGCAGGAACGGGTACGTACAATGCACCGATATCTAATATCTGAATTTCGCTCAAAAAAGTTTATCGTGACAGTCTGCGGTATAATGACCGCGCATACTGAGGCCGGTCTCTCCAGTAATACTTCTCTCCTCAACGAGGAGAAACTCGTACCATTTATCACCAGCATGTTAACCCTTACCCTGGTGATGAACCTTCTTACAACTTGTGCGTCTTTATCGTGCCCTCCAGTTCCATAGACTAAAATTCTTCTCAAGCCTTGATCGTATACCGTATTTGGTCGATCCAGAGGTCCGTAAAGTTTCGCGCTACGGTCAGCTCAGAAAAAAGTCCACTGTGGAAAGCTATGCGTATTCTTATCGAGTCCGGTCTCCTATACACGGTATCGATTGTCATTCTTTTCATCCTTTACATGGCTTCCAACAACGCCCAGTTCGGCGTCTCCAATTCGGTGAGTACTTTTGACTAGCCGAAAGCATCGGTCATTAAATTTTGGTATCCAATCATACAGGTGGTACAAATTATCGTAAGTGATTCTTCTCCAGCCGCGAAATCAGGGTTTTTCTAATTTCGATATGGCAGGGCATCACGTTCAATCTCATCATCACCCGCGTGGACCGGGGAGAGGCGACACAACCAACATCACAAACACACCCCACAACATCACGGAATAACAACAATCTCCCCATGCACACGATCCATATCCAGACGAGCGTATCTCGGTATCAGGATCCAGAAAATGTCTCAATCGCGGATAGTCCGGAATCTAAACCATCAGAGTGGAAATAATGGTGATACCACCGGAACCAAGCCCTGTCAGGAATCAAAGGCTCGTTAATTTAATATAATCTAGGTACTATTGGTGGAACCATTATTGAACCATCGTAAATTCGCTATCGTGTCACGATTATTGGATGATTCAGCGACTTTCAGAGACCATGATTAGATCAAGCCTGAATAAAGTTGTACTTATGATCTCGCACGAGAAACTTGAAAGATAGATGTAATTGCTTGCCTGAAAAGGAATGCGCAAGTGGGACTGGAGGGAGGCCCGTGCACCATTACGTTGTCATCAAATCAGACGTGGTTTATCCATGACGCGTGACGCGTGATGTGGACTCGGATCTCTTGCTCATCGTCTACTGGGCCATTTCATTCAATTCACCTGTCACGTGTCACGGCCACTTCGCCGGCGGCCAAATGTAACGGTTGTCACG